>CM035443.1:114439639-114577139 GCA_020310875.1 Ceratopteris richardii | reverse complement strand
TCTCGATCCCAAATTTATATGCTTTAGTCTCTTCACTATATCCTAAGAAGACACATTTTTTTATTTTTTAATCCTAATTTTAGTTCTTGTTCATTAGTATATGTGCAAAACAAAAACATCCAGAAATTTTGAAAATGCATGATAGAAGGCTTTTTACTAGAGTACACTTCTTGAGGAGCAATGCCATTTAGTGCCTTTATGTACCATATATTCAAAATATACACAACCATCACCACAAAGGCGCTCATTTGGGTGGATTAATTCCAACTGCTACTATTCCAAATCATGGTGCATGTAGGGTGCATTCATGAGCATAATCCTTCCAAAGATTGTTAGCAACAACAAACCATTATCTTTGCTTCATCCAAAGACTTGTTAGTAGTTGTTGGATCATCAGGATTGTCTCTGACATAAGCTATATAACTCCAAGCACTATCTTCATCAATTCCAACAGGTCTCAATATGCCTTCATGTGAATCCCTCGCAAAACTATTGTCCTCATCTGAATTTGGTTGGAACCATTGCCTCTTCAATCTTCAATCATGGATCAATTCTCTAGCATTCTCCAATCTTCTACTTGCCTCACTTCTTCAACTCAAGGATTTAATTCAGAAATTGATCTCTCCAATGTTCACCAACCTTTTTCAATTCATAGTGATTTAGTTATCAGTTGATTTCTTAAATGCCCAATATCTTCCTCCTTTTCTAGCTAAAATGTTGCCATTGAAAAGAAAAACATTCCATAAAGAGCAATTGATAACCAAAATCTCATGAAATTTGGGAAAAAGCCATCGCTCTTCGTGATTTCCTAAAATAGAAATATGTTTTTTCTTAATACTTATTCATTATGGGATCTGAACACGAGCACTCCCAATGAGAAAGCTTTCTCTTGTACTGTTTTTCCTTCATGACTACCGGTTGTTTTCAAACATTGTTCTAATATAAGATATACCTTTACTTATTTACATTCAAATTGATTCAAAGACAATATTCTATAATACATCCTTTATAGTGATGATGAAATGACGAGTTCAATGCAATGACTTTGCAACAATTAATGACTAGCTATCTTTCAATTTTCTTTGATTCCCTTCTCTCCAATGCAATTAGATTCTCCAATGTAATAAGTTATTTCATCTGTACTGGCAATTCTCCATGCTGCTTTGCATAGATAGTTCTCACTTGAACTGATATTTTTCTTTGTGTATTTGAATGTAAATCTTGCATGATCTCCAAGGAAAAAATTCTATTAACATCGCCTTCAAGTCATTATCTTCAATATTTACACCTCACTAATTACACCCTCACTTGGGTTCAACTCCAAAAAATAGTAGAGATGAGAATCTCTATGACATCGTATTAATTACTCTACATAAAAGGAATAAGGCATATCTTGAGCATTCAACATGCAACGAGCCATTTTGAATTGCTATCCTATTTTATCTCTTAACTACACCATTTTGTTGAAGTGTGTGGGATGTTGTAAGTTGTCTCTTCATCCCATGAGCATTACATTAATTGTTGAATGTTATGAATAAGAATTCTTCTCATCAAGTAGTATGATTTTTTTCTGTTTTCTACCTATTTCATTTTCATCAATCTTGTCCCACATTTTAGATTTGTCAAATGCATTAGCCTTCTCTCGAATAAAATACATCCATATCTTTCTACAGCATGCACCAACTCTAGAGTATCTTGAGCTTTATTGCTAC
Source organism: Ceratopteris richardii (assembly GCA_020310875.1). Lineage (NCBI taxonomy): Eukaryota > Viridiplantae > Streptophyta > Polypodiopsida > Polypodiales > Pteridaceae > Ceratopteris > Ceratopteris richardii. The sequence goes on along the minus strand of CM035443.1, from coordinate 114,575,427 downwards.
TCTCTTTTGGAAATGCCTTCCTTTGTTGCTTGACCATAATGTAAATTTCACATGGTTCTTACAAATCTAAAAATGTAGGTAAATGTGCTACCCTCCGTTTTATTTGCGTCTCTTTGAGAACATCAAATCCAAGTTTCATACAATGTTGATACCAAAGACTACTTGTGTCTTTGTCGTCTATAGCAATGAGGTTGTTTAACTCATACAAGTTATCTTTGTGCAATCCTTTTCCTAAAGTATTAACATCCTTCTTGAAATTTTTGCACCATCCAAAATTTATGCACCATCCTTTTTGAAATGTGCTTCAAAACCACGATCTATTATGGCAAAAATTGATAATAATTTTTTGGTGTAAGAACATATAAGATCATAGAGTATTATCTCAACACTAGTGTCAGCAACAAAAGATATGGTTCTTGTCCCTTCAATTGGACATTTGGAGTCATTTCCAACCACTACATTGATGAGTTTTTATGGAGACATTAATGAACTATAACAGTCCTTCTTACCAATCATGTGGCGAGATGCTCCACTATCTATTATCCAAGGTTCATCCACACAAGTTTGCACAAATCTACAAACCTTCTCTATGGTAACCCATACATCAAATTATGTGGTATTCATTGATCGCCTATTCTTCCATGTGGATTTGAGAGTATCATTCCTCTCATTAGTTTGCTTCTTCCTGTAATACTTAATGGAATGATCCTTCTTTTTGCAATAGAAATATCTTTCAATGAATTTATTCTTCTTTGGATTCTTCTTTGACCTATTATGAGAGGCTTTACCCTTTGCGTTAGCTGAAAAATTTGCATCGTTTAAACCTTGCCTATTCTTCAAACACATTTCTTCTTCTAGAAGCATTGTAGAAACTTTTCGAAGGTAAAAGATCTAACATGAGTTTTAAAGGCAGTTACAAGCTAAGCATACTTTACAAAAAGAATTTGAGTGCATGTATGAGAACGTTCTTTAGGTGTTATCAGAACACCAACAAAAATTAATTGATCTTGTTAATTTTTTATTCACTTGATGAAGTCTTCAACCTTCTCAAACTCAAATTGATTCTCATTTGCTAACTAGTTCTCAAGGTTTTGAATGCAAGTTTGATTCTCGGTCTTCTATTGGCAAGCCAATATGCCCCAATCTTCATGTGGTTTGGTGTTGTGTTGGACTATATTAAGAAAAAATCACCTACACTCATAAAACAACGCATAACTCATCTATGTTTTGACTCCTTCAAGCTCGAAGAAGATTTGGATGACATTCAATTGTCACTCGATGATTTGATGGATCATCACTTAGAATGGACTCTAGATTAGGTCATGTTGGCCCCACGACATTATCTCACAGCTCATAAGGGTCCAGATTTGTAAAATTTTAAACTTACATAGTGTCTAATTAGTTCCATCAATCTTTCCCTCAATGAATGTGGGTAGAAGAATGTGGATTTTGATGCAACAATAAAATTAGCTAATGCATCAACATGAGAGGATCAAGCCATCACTCATGCACTATGGTGATAACAAAAGTATTCTTGCAAGCTCAAAAATTGATCCTCTCTACTAATAGATACCTAAGAGCTCTAATACCATGTAAGAAGTTAGTCATACAAGAAAGCATACAAGCAATAGTAGAGAAGATAACAAATATAGTAGAATTTCAAACATTTGTTACTACATCAAGTAAAAAGATGATGGAATTGTCCACCCATACATTCTCAAAGAGATATTAAATGGTAATCTAGACAACTCTGGATAGGGATTTCATAAGGTAGAGGTATGCTCACTCAATTTTGATGTCCGAGGTAGTGTAGAAGTCATGTATATGTAGGAAAATGAAGATTTGTGGTCTTTCACAAATGGCTAGTCATGGATGGTAGAACGTGGGTAGCCACCACCAACATAATCCCCATATATCCTAACAAATATGAATGATTGTTTAGTTTGATAAGGAATATTTGAATATTACCTTTACATCATACAAGGGGCACTACTCTCAGACCCCCACTAGGGGGACCGCTAACCCCCTAGGACCCCTTGCCAAGGGGACAACTTGCCCCCTTGGACCCCTAGTTGGTTTTTCTCCCCATTGCTTTGGATCCTATTTTTGGGGACCCTATAACTCCCTTTCCTTACAATACCTTAGATGGTCGATTTGGCCGTCATCCAATATGAAATTTGGGAGTCCCATCCATTGGATAATGAAAAATTGGATTGTCCTCATAATGGGGGCCTTACAAGATGTGCATTAGTAAATACAATCATAAGGTACACATTGTTCATATACTTATGTACCAATAGTAGACTTGCAAGCACATTGAATGAGTTGGCATCAAGTGAAAGAAACCTTACATGATAAATTTTCAATCCATAGAGTGGCCAATTAGTGGTATGAAGCAGGTTAACAACAAGATGGATGCACATGTATCTACAACACAAGGGAATACAATCACACATGCATGCATGCATGTGCACACACACACACACACACTCATGAGTGGCCTAGGGGCAAGTGCTCCAAGAATTTCTTTATTGCTCGAGATTTGAATATACGTTAACTTCAAGGAGTCTGAGCCTAACAAAAAAGAGCTCTTTTATTTTTATAGTTTTTATAAGGGTTCCATCCACATTATAATGTTCAGTCTCACTATGAAAATAGTGTCCAAAACAAGGGCTTAAATAATACTAAAAATATATGAAATTTGTAGTGGCGATAGTAATCATGCCCATGAAGCTCAAGTACTACTAAGATTTTATAAGGTGGTCTTGATTATAGAGAAACTTATGGTTTCACAAAAAAGGCATTTCTACAAGTATTTTGGACATACGTTGAGATGGAAATTTTTGATAAAATCCTTCCTTCTTCACTTTCGCGCTTCTATTCCCCTTTTATGGTAGTCTTTTACATTTTATTGAGCTTTGAGTACTTTGGATTGGTATTTAGGCTACTTTCTAGAGCTTCCTCCAACAATATCAAAATGTAAGAACTTTAACAAGGAAAACAATATGTACTTCTCGAATGATGCTAAATGTCCAAAGATACTAGTAATGGAACTATAATATAGGTGTAGTTACACAAATCAATAACAAATGCATGTGCAAATGCATATTGAATACAAGTATTACCAATTGCTACCATATCAAGTATAGTTAAACTTCTATTGGAAATTTGGTAGGTCCATAACTAATATCACAGGTCCAAGGTTCCATAAGTCCAGGATCTATAACATAGATTCCATCAATCTTCCAATATTGACAAAACATGAACATATCACATTTAATCATACAAATGATGAGACAAAGATAGAGATAAAGATTAGAAAACATGTGTAAAGTGTTATGTAAGCCACTGCTTACCCACACTATCATATATACAAATGTCAATTTACAATGTGGGAGCAAAACTCTCAACCACTCTATGTAAATAGAAATAGATGGATGAGTGAATATACAAATGTAATAAACATATTAAGATGTATGGATAGAAATCTGAATATATATGAGATGTGTGACCAAATAGGTTGTAGAGGAGTGAATATGAGTGACAGGAAGAGGAAGGATCAATCTAAAACTCATAATCAGCAAACCCTCATCTAACTTTAGGCTATGGAAGACCCTAAGTCAGACACGTGTGTGAAAAGATCACATACTTACAAAAGTAGCAAAGGATGCTAACAAGTTTGCTATTAGAAATCCTTAACTCATATGAACATACCTTCTCGAACACCTCATCCAAATATGCATAAAGTACTCATTCTGTTGTACCTATGCCGAATAGGACTCCTCCTGATATGGATACCACTACCTCCATAAACCCCAAGTAGTACCTGTGTGCATAAAGAGAATATGTACCTGAATTCTTAACATAAGATGCAAATCTTATGTTATCCACCATCCAATGTCTTTGAAGTATCATGAAATCTTCATGTAGAAGACAATCTTCAAATACATCATGTGGATGGCCGATCCACACCACCAAGCTACTAATAGATAAGTCCTCTCCATAAGCAAGAGTGTGAGCGCACTTTTCTTCTTCAAGGAGAACTCCATAGCCGCTCCTCAACATGCTCCAAGATAGCAACATGGCTGCCCCATGTGCTAGAAGCACCACCTTTATTGAGGGGCCAAGCTCCAAAGCTTGTGTTGAACTAGGTGTAGGATGATTAAACAATGAGCCAAACATGTTATTATATAGTATTGTTCACACTTCAAAAGCTCACCAAAAGCTCCTCCAATAAAGCACGATCGCTCACGATCCTACAAAACTCTTTGATAGATTTCTGTTCGCCGTCCGCCACTATTATTTGTTTTATTTTAAAAAGCATGACAAAAAATCGCTTCGTGTTGCCGCTGATGGGAATTAAACCCATGCCCTATAGATGGGAGTCAATTGTCTTATCCACGGCACCTATGTGTTTTTCTTGTGTAATACATCTGACGAACAATATGTATGTCATCATGCCTGTCGATTCTTCTTGACAGATAGCTTCTAAAGAACAATTGTTATGGCTAGCCTTGGCAATTTTGGACATATGTGAATTTTTTTCCAACATTCCCCCCTTCAATGTCACGAGGGTACAAAATGAACTGGATATGTAACTTCATTCATCTGCAAATTTTCATAAGCTTCAAACTTGTACTCCCCAAATTGACCTTCAAATCTTTTCTTTAAAAGTCTGCTTCAAAAGTGAATTTGACTTTTCTTCAAACTTCAAAAAACTTGAACTTGCTGAATATGAACCATAAAATTTAAGAAAATATGCAAACTAGATATCCAATAGTGTACTGATCAAGCAATCATTTGCTTGATAACAAATGTAGCATGTACTGACTCTGAACCTGTTATCTCTTGTCTTCTCAAACCTGAAAACATACACTAGGATCCAAATATTTGCATTTACCTTATGAAAGCTTTCTCAACGTACTTCTACTGTGTTATTTAGATACATTAAACAAAATCAAGAACTAAATCCTAGGACTTGTGACTGACAACTTACAACTTAGTGTATTATGAACACAAAAGCTTGAAAGGAAAGCATGAGATGGAGGCCTGAGGCAATCAAAAAGATGAAAAGGAACTTCATTTGAAGTAAAGGTACACTTATCCTCATAAATCTTGAAGAATTTAATACACAGGTGAAGAAAGGATGGGAGATTCAGATAGATAAATTGGATAGAGAAAACTATCCAACATGGTCAATGAGGATGGAAGCTCATCTTATGAGCAAAGAATTGATAGGTTACATTACTGGTGAAGAAGAAAAGCCACAATTTAGAGATCCTAGTGTTCCAACTAGAGATAAACTATCAGATTTGAAGAATTGGATGAAGAGAGATGCTCAAGCAAGGAGCCTTATCTACATGGGAGTCAATGACTACTTGCTACCTCACATTAGAGGTCTTGAAAGTGCAAGTGATATATGGAATGCTTTGGAAGAGCATTTCCAAAACAATACAAAGTCAAGTTGAAGGCATCTTTATGGGTAGAGTTTACCACATTCAAGAAGAAGGCTTCTCAATCCATTTCTAATTATGTAACAAGGATGAAGGACATTGCAGATGCATTAGGAGCAGTTGATGAAGATATTGAGGAGGATAAATTGTTAAGGAAAATCCTAATAGGTTTGAGAGGTGATGAGAAATGGAAGCCATTCAATTTGTCTATTGAATTGTCACTAGATCATTTTACTCGTCATTTAAATCAGTTGCTAGGACACATGCTAACCTTTGAACAGGATTTCAAAGGTGAAGATGATAAGATTTCAGGTCAAGCAATGTATTCAAACGATAAGAAGAAGAATAGCAAAGGCAAGCAACAAGGAAATGAAGATGAAGGTACAACTAGCCAAGCTAGCTTCCTCAGAGGAAGAGGAGATGGCAAAGGTAGAGGAAGAGGTAGAAACAATAAAGATGGAGCTAAAGCTTGTTGGATTTGTGGTAAGACAAATCACTTAGCTCATGATTGTTGGCAATAATAGTGGACATAATCAGAACTTTAATTCAAGAGGAAGAGGTGGCAAAAACCAAAGAGGTAATTTCAGCGGTAGAGGTAGTAGAGGATACTTTGGAAGAAATGCAGGTAGAGGATTCCAAAGCCAATCCTACTACAATTATGCTTCAGATCAAAAGAAAGATTCAACCTTGATTATGAATGCAACTTGTGAAAGGCAAAGTGAAGACCAAAGAGTCTTCTATATTGACTCAGGGTGTAGCAATCACTTTGGTAACATAGCCTTGATGATTGATTTGGAGAATAAGGTAACTAATCATGTAGTTCAAACAGGTGATAACACGAAGCATAATGTGAAGTCAATTGGATCAGCGAAGGCCAAGGATGGAAGTACTCTTCTGAGTAAGGTCTTATATGTTCTTACGATTCCAAAGAGTCTGATAAGTGTAGGACAAATTATTGAAAAAGTGTATGAAGTAAGGTTCATTAATGATGGAGTTTTTGTGGAAGACCCTAGCAATGGGTATAAACAAATTATTTCAGGGAAGAAAGAAGGAAGACTCTTCACCTTGAAGATTCAAGGTAATGTTGGTCATGCCTTGTTTACTTATGGAGGACATAAGATCTCAGAGTTAGATCTTTGGCACAAAAGGCTTCGACATTTCAATGAAAGAGGTATTAAAGATATGGTTAACAATGGTTGAGTGCTTGGATTGCCTAATGTTGCAAGTCAACACATGACATATAGATGTGAGGCATGTCAATTAGGTAAGGCTCATAAGCAATCTTATTCTAATCATGGTTTCATGTATTCAGAGAAGCTTGAATTGGTACATACACATGTGTGGGGACCTTCAAAAATTTTTAGTATAAATGGTTCAAGATATTATGTGATTTATGTTGATGATGCTACCAGGTGGATCACTATCTATGTGATCAAAGATAAATAAGAGGTATTTAATACATTCAAACATTATCATGTATATGCAGAAAGAATCACAGGTCCCTAAGAAGGAAGCTTCGTATACAAACAAGGGAATACCAATAGTGCAAGGCACCACTCTGACTACTGAAGAGATTGAGGTACATCCTCTCTCTCCCCCCATGATTCATTCCTCTATCCATGATCAACAAGGTACAAAACTTGATGAGCATCCAATTTCGTAAATTGTAGAATTAGGTCAGAAAGAGGTAGCATACCAGTGTCTCACTTGACACAAAATTTTGAAGATGTAGTGGTACGTGTAATGAAAGAGGTAAAGATAAAAAGTAAAGACCTAGAAAAATTTATTAAACCATTCAATATACCATACAAGGTTATGAAGGAACAGACATAGAGATACATCAAACAAAGTACCCAAAAGGATCCGGACCACAACTTAAACTTCATAGCTACCACTTTTACCTATACTTAAGAAGAGTTTGAAAAGGCTGATCCTATCAAGAGAAGGAAATTTTTGAGAATAATCCTATGCTGAGAAAGAGGATTAGCCCCTACAAGTTCACTATTGTTGAAGAAGATGGTGCAAAGAAATGAACAGGCAACACAATCATGACCCAAAAGTGTATGTATATTGCTTCAATATATTGTACAATGGTTTTGAAGTCCTTATATAGAATCTTGAAGGGTTATATAACTTTTACAAGTGGATTTAAATTCAAATGAAGGCGGGATAATTTGTTGAAAAGAATCAATTCACTTTTCCTCAATGTAGGAAAACTAAGGATCTAATCTCATCTACTTTTAGGCAATCGATTGATTGTCAAGATCAACCACCTCAAGTTCATGGAATCTCAGCTCTATTTTTCTTGTTTTATATGTTTAAAAATCTAGGCGTTTACATTGGTAAACGGTCCATAAAAAATCCTTATGGAAAATACCAAAAATCAACACAAATAATAATCTCTTCAATGGGAAACCTTGACATAGTTTACATGATGATTTTTTAATGTAGATCTCATCCACCTCAAACATAGTGTACGACTGATGTTCTAATAGCTACCTCTTAAGCTAAAGTATGCTTAAGTCTTCATTCTCTAAAAGGTTGAATACCTACCATCGATTTAAATCTACAAAGCTTTGTTCCATCAAGTGCCTTTGTCATCATATCTACTACTTGCTTTTGAGTTAGAACAAAAGAAATGTCAATCTTCTTTGCCATTAGCTTCTTACTAATGAAGTGATAATGAATGTCTATGTGTGTGGTTCTTGCATGAAAAATAGGGTTTGCTACTAGATGCATGGAACTTAAATATGTGAGGTTTGGAACTCAGAAGTCCCAAATCTGAGTACAATGGTTTTAACCATATTGCCTCTTGAGTTGTTATGGTGAAACATATATAATCTGCTTTAGTTGAGGATAAAGCTACTATTGGTTGCTTCTTGGAACTCCATGACACAAGCTTTGAACGTGCAAATGCTAAGTAACTAGAGGTACTCTTTTATCATCCTTAGCTCTTGCCTAATCTGCATCTAAATAGATTTTGATATCCAAATCTGAATAGTAAGGATAGAATATAACTTCATCGATTGTACCTTTGAGGTACTTAAGTGCTCTCTTAGCTGCATCCATGTGTGGTCTTCTTGGCAAGTGCATGAATTGACTTAGAGCTCCTACACTATCTGAAATATCTGCCCTATATGAGTAGCATATATCAAGCTACCTACCAAGCTTTGATATTGTTTAATGTCTTCTATTTTTTCACCTTCATAAACAGTAAGGTCATGAATCTCCAAAGGCATACCTATAGGTTTAGTGTTCTCCATTTCAAACTTAAGAAGTAGATCTTGAATGTATCTTCTTTGAGAAAAATACATCCCTTCATTTGCGTATATGACTTTCATACCTAGGAAGAATGTGAGCTCACCTAGATCATTGATTTTGAATACATCTTGCATATGCCTTTTGATCATTTGTAAGCCATTGATGTCATCTCTTGTCATAATAATGTCATCTTTTTTCATATACACATAGATACATAACCTCATTTTGATCCCTTATGATGAATAAAGAAGGATGTGAGTTACTTGTTCTAGACCCTTGATCCTTTAGGTATGTAACCAACCTATAATTCTAAGCTCTAGGAGCTTGTTTCAATCCACACAATGCTTTCTAAAGTATGCAAATATAAGATGTATGGCTATGGTTTTCAAAGCAAGGAGGTTGTGACATGTATAGATCTTCACTTATCCAACTATTTAAAAATGAATTTTTCACATCAAGTTGGAGGAGTCTCCATTTTCTTGCAGCAACTACACTTATCGTTGTTTTGATTGTAGTCATCTTTGCAAATGGTGAGAACGTTTCCTCATAGTCTATACCATGAGTTTGTGAGCATCCTTTAGCAACTAATCTTTCCTTTCACTGCAAAGTGATCCATCTGAGGTTTTTTGAGTTTATATACCCATCTACAACCAATTACCTTTGATTGGGTGACATTGGAAACAAATCCCAAGTGTCCATCTCCTTTAGTGCATCTATTTCTTCTTTCATAGCCATTTGCCAATGAGCGTTTCCATTTTCCTCTTGATAGGTTGATGGTTCTTGTGAAATCGAGTCATTTTCCAAGTAGAATGAATGCTTTATAACAAATGTGCAATCATATCCATACCTTTCTGGTTGTCTTTTCTATATTTTTAACCTTCTAGGTGCTTGCTTGGAGCATTCTCCACACTCTTGCATTTTTGATTTGCCTCTTTACTTCCATAGCTTGTAATTGTTTTTTCTTTCATCTAGGTCATCATCTATATCACTTCTTAGATCTTGGGCCTGTGTATCATGTTTGCTTCCTAATTGATGGAAATCATAATCAAGATCATAGGGTGGAGTTACCTTTTGTTTGTGTTCATCATACCAAGATCTTTGTTCTTAAAACACAACATCCCTACTTGTAGTGAATTTCTTGGTTAAAAGATTATAGAATGTGTAACCCATCTATGTTGAATCATATCCAATAAATACGGCCTTTGTTGCCATTTCATCTAGTTTACCTCTAATTTGTAAAGGTACACGAACATAAGCTAAACAACCAAACACCGTGCAATGTCCAAGACTAGGTTTTCTTCCATACCATGCTTCATAAGGAGTCATACCTTGGAGTGATTTGGATCATTACCTTATCTGAGGCTCAGTTTGATGCTTCTGTCTCATCCTTGATATTCCCTTTATTAATGCACTAGGGTTGGTGCATTTCTTTGGGTTGCCACACATGCATCGAGTAGTAGAGGAAGTGATCTAGACTTGGATTCGTTACCTTATCTGATCCAATCCTCTATGTGTTATTTCTTCTATCCCTAGTATTACTTATATTCACACACTCGATTGATGTATTACTTTGTATTCCCTACTCGCTCCCAATGGTTGTACCTGAAGCACTTTAAGTGTCTGGAGAACTCTTGCAATCATGTTTTTCATCTAGCGCTTCTTCATGTCTTTGGATTTTATATTTCTTTGTCTACATGTAGCTAGTAGTTGTACCTCGTTCTCTTTTGTTTTGTCTTCTTGTACTTCTTCCTCAGGACTTGATGCTTTCCTTTGGCCGGTGTCTTTTTTTAGCCTGATGTGTGCATGCGCGAGGCTCTGGGTAGAGATTAGTGTTTTTAATGATGTATTTTCTTTTTAGATTTTCTTCTTCTTCTTTGTTTGCTAGTTTCTCCCTCCACATCCCTCCTCTTGAAGTCTATCATCCCTGATAGGATTTTCTTGGCAATGTGAGTAGGTTTGATATACTTTTTTGTTACGTTTGATTAAGTAAGTTAGTTTCTGGAATCATGAGTTCTTTCCATTGAGATGACTTTACTCCATCATGTAGTCTTTATTGATGATCAACAAAAAAGCTCAGTTCATATGCTACTAATCTAGCATTTAGATTTGATGACATTTTCAAAAAGATCTCAGTGTCAATTTCAAAAAAAAACTTTAAAGAATGCTTCTTCAAATGTTTGTAGATAAGTACTTGGGAGGAACAGTCACCTTGAGTAATATGCCATGATGGTTATGCATCTTGGAGTGACTAATAGATCAAATACCAGAGCATCCATTTCTTGGTTAATGCCACTGAAGTTGAAAAAGGTGTACTTTGCATGTTTGAATACTTTCAAATCTATAAGAATCATGCTTAGTACTTTATTGTTCATCTTGATTGTTGAATCTAGATAACCAAAATTCTATGGTCCTTACCATATATTCTTCCATAGGTAGGTAATTATGAGGCAAGCTTGTTAAAAATGGAACATTGAGCCACTATTTATTTACCTTTCCATTATCTTGATCTTCCCGAAATTGTGGCCATGGACAATACCTTGGCACTAGGCAAAAAGAAGGTTCAACTTGTAAGTAATATGGTGTGTCTTGCTAGTGCATTCTTATAATGGAGTGAATGATCATTTATTGGAAATTCTTTAGTGCCCTAATTTATGGATACAAAATTTCAAAGCATTTGGTTGAGTATATTTGGAGAAATTGCAATTTTATTATCTCAGGATCTATCTCTACACAACCCTAAAAAATAGGGGTACCTCTGTTGAGTTTAAGTTCATTTGAGAAGCATATCTTGTATATTACTTATACTCCTGTGAATCTTAGACACTCAACCATATGTGCATCATTCCTTTAAAAGGAATTTTTTCAATTATAATCATGATGACTTCTATGGCATTTGAAGTTGATCATTTCATTCAAAGATTTTGAGCTAGTCAATGTTCAAACCTATCTGTTTTGTATCAAATATCTCTCCTTAATGCTCCAAATTATATAGTGGATTTTATTACATTAATAACATGCATAAAAGATCTATTTCACTCTCCATAAGTTCAAGGGTTATTTGCATATAAGCTTGTGAGAAGGCCAACTAGTTCCTAGGGGGTTGCACCTACTTCTAGCTATAGTTTTGGGTTCAATAAACTCCAATAGTCCTCACACCACTGATTTATTGCTCTATAGATTGACACTTTATCATGTGAGTTTGCTCTCACTTGATGCATATTTGTAAAGAATGCAAGAGATACGGTTGTAATGGAAAGCAGATTCAAAAAGAATAGAAGAAGAACTTAAGTCAATTCAACTCAAACTCGTAACTCTAATCGAATGGAAGTTAAATACTACACATGAGATAGATGGTTCTATCCACCCATGGAATCCCTATATGGAGCTTAGATGGTGATCTAGATAGATGCTAGGTGAAGGGCTATAGGCAAGACAATGGGTACTTAGGTAGACACCCTAGTGGTTCCTAACACCACAAAATATGTTTTTATAAAAACAATGAATGAGTGGTGCAACTCTAATACCATGTAGAAGGTACCACAACATATATAAATGGTTAGAGATAAAGACAGATATTTCTATTCATCATTAGGGCAAAAAACAACTAAAAAATGGGTTGTTTGCTAATGACGGATTAAGGAAATTGAGAAATAGAGTCTTTCCACATGTACAAGAATATAACATTGCTGTCTCTTTTAACCGTATGAAGAAATTCTTTTTTTAATACAATATTCTCTAAAAGCACCACTAAAACAATGAAGATTCTCGTATTCAATGTACAATTTTTTGGTTTGATGCAAAAAATATATTTTTGCACACTACACAAAGCATATTCTTAAATTTCTAGGAAGGAATTGATTTTTGAAGATACAAAATATTGTTGGGTTCACAAAATTTCATGATCATTCGGCAATAGGGTTTACATCAAATCAAAAGTTTCCATGTGTACAAAGCCTTTTTCTCTATAAATAATGCCAAAGTTTGTGAATGTCGGTTTCTCGCTTTGAGCATTCTTCTTCTTCTTAGTTCAAATGGCTTCTTCTTTTCGTCATCCTTCCAATCATGTAACCTCATGTGAGTTTACAATAGAAGAGAGGATTTTTTGTGGAAACCTCTTTCTGTGAAAGTAAATGAATGGGTAACTATGCTTCCTATCTATAGAGGTGCCTATAAAGTCAAGCGTGCCAAAAGAGAAGACACAAGAAACCACTGGAAGGGACATATTCTCAGTTTCAAATTGAAGAGATGTAGTTGGTTTGCACGCGTACAACATGTGTACACCGTTAAGGATCTTATTCTATAAAATCATCTGCAATTCCCTTCATACTGTAAGTGAAGTTTTACAATGCTCTTCTATCATTCCAGTTGTTTTTGTATAACAACATATATGTTTTTGTATTGCAGATATCTTTCCTTCCAATATTGTGGAATGGCAACCTGTTGAATGTTTGATAGGAACATTCAGAGTTCTTCATAAGGAATATGCAGACAAATCTGTTCAAATTTTCAGTAGCATAGAGTTATTTGTCCATTGTGCAGATTATCAAGTGCCATCAGGGAGGAGTTCTTATGGAAATCTTGTACATGTGCCTGCTCGTTGCATCTCTTCATTAGATTGGGATGCTCCTGATCATTCAACAGTTTCAAGTTTTCTATGCAAAATGAAATTTGACATCCAAAAGGCAACGTTAGTAGGCCGAATTTCGAGAAGGATAAAGATTCAATGGTTTTTTCCTATTCATGTCTTTGTAGCATGCTTTAAAAACATGTTATTACAGAAACAAAAACAATGTGTATGAATAGGAGAGTCTCTATTTCAAAGATTGGTGATGTTTTAGGTAGGGAATGGGATAGCAAAGAAGTTCAAAAGCTAACTGACATCATTTTATGTAAAGTTAGTCCAAATTCTCTTTCAATCTCATATGAGATATGTCGACAATCTTTGATTTTAGGATATGAGTATAGAAGGTGGAAAAAAAAGCTTGGACTTTGGATAGACTTGGACTCAGAGGAGAGCTATCTAGAATTTGAGTTAGAAGTATTGATTCATCCAGTTTTTTAATCAAGGAAAATAATTGTCACTACAAATTGGAAACTCAGAAATGTAAGGGAGCTCCTAGAATACTTGATGAGGTATCGTCATAGTTTAGTTTCTCAATTGATGATGCAATAGTTAACATTAGATCAGAGAAAACATTATCTTGCATAACTTGCCTGCCACCAAGGGTGATTAAGTTCCAACCCTTGAGATTGTAACAAGTAAAACCAAGACATTCTTACATAATATATCTCCCTCTTATAGAAGATTCTATTGATACTTCCATTGATTTTTCTTTGCAGGATGGTGACAAAGAATGCCACTGATATCATCACTTAAATTATGTATTTTTAATGGCTATATTCATATTGGCATTTTTTTTAAGTTCAAGATTTTGATGAGGTTCTTATTGTTCAATGAGAATACAAAATTTTGCATGAGTAAATTCTAGGTGACTCAAGAATATAAGCCAAGACATTCTTACATAATTTTTAGGACCCTTATTTCATGCTTCCATTGATTTTTATTTGCAGGATGGTAACTAAGAATGTGAGTGAATTGATGACTTCAATTATGCCCCTTCATGGACTAAACTCATATTGGCTTTTTTTTTTGTTTAATCTCAACATTCTAATGAGATTTCAACTGTGCAATAATTATACAAGAACTTGGATGAGTAAATTCTAGATGAACTAGAGATCTAGATTTCAAATCTAGTTTCAATTAAATTATTTGAGTCTATCCAAGGTGCACATTAGTTTCAATTCAATTATTTGAGTCTATCCATACTTGTATGCCCTCAAGGTATGCAAGAGAAAGTATCCATGGTGCACATAACAAGTTATATTAAAGAGGGTGGAGAACTTGGTGCAAATTCCAATCCAAGGTATGCAAGAGAAAGTATTCATGGTGCACCTAAACAAGTTATATTAAAGAGGGTGGAGAACCTGGTGCAAATTTCAATCCAAGTGATATTTCAAAATATGTAGAGCATGAAATTAAGTCATATTACAGTGTAGACGAGATAAGAGAAGATGTCGATTCAAGCGAGTAGCGCAATCTGAACTTGTCAGATCGTCCTAATCGCTTGGATCGGTCGTGTATAGCAAACTACCAAAACAGACTTCAAAATGTGACTTTTGTGTAAAGATTTGATTAATGACTATAAAAACAACTTGCAACTCAACTCATCTCATGCAAAGTTGCTTAAAGGATATGCTATGTTTAAATGGATAAGATTGAATAATACGACTGATGCAAGTGATTGGGGCCATCCAAAATTCTCTAATTCCCCATATCACTTGTATCGGTCGTGTCCTCTTTCTTCTTTGCCTTCGTCTCTATCTTCTCCAAATTTAACTTTTCAACAAGAATGAAGTAAAAGACCCACAATGCACTCATTTCTGTGACACGACCAATCCAAGCAATTAGGACAATCTGATATTTCTGATTTCCATAATTGCTTGTATTGGTCATCTAGCCAATTTTGCTGTTTATCTTCACATAACAAATTTTGGTTGGACCATGCAATGAACTTTTGTTTAACTCTCAAGAGGTTTAATACAACATTATATTACTCAAGGTATATAAATATGGTTAAGGCATATAAATATGGTTACAATGACCATCTTCAAAATGAAGATTGGTGTAAGTACATACAATTTCTACATAAATAAATCTTCCAACCTATGTTGGTTTTACAATATATTACAATCTTAGAATCTCTCCCTCTCTCTCTAATCAAGATGATCCATGCATCTGGATAGTCTGATAAATTCAATTCAAGACTGTAAAACCTTCTTTCCAAGAATCTTACAGCATTTGCAATCACTCTCCAGCCACATGATGTTGCATATTTCTCCAATGGCACATGATTTTGTATGTATCCAAATTGCTTTTGTTCATTCAATTTAGCAATTCCACGAAAATTCTGATCAATATGCATCTTGAGAAGCTTAGCAGCACTGCATTGTAAAGTCAAAATCAGAATGGATGGCATGGCTTTTAAATAGAGACAACAAAATGTATAGCAACTTACACTTGGCCAGTTTGGCTTGGTTGTGAAATTTGTTGATGACAGGTGTACAGTTCATGATCTATCAAATGGCGATGTGATTATTGCTTTTGGCATTTTATATCGTGGGTTGTATAAGCTCATAGACTATGAAAGATCTGTGAATGATTCGGCATGTGCAGTTCATGATTCTCAGGCTATGTCAGATGTAAAGCTTTGGCATGCATGCTTTGGTCCTCTGAATTTTGCTAGTTTGCTACGCCTGCAGAAATCTGATATGGTATCTTCTTTGCCCAAGCTTGAGGCACCTAGAAAACATGTATGTGAAGGCTATATTTTGGGCAAAATGCAGCGTTCCTCCTTTCCAAAAGATGGTTCAGTTCGGGCTACGCAGAAATTGCAGCTTGTACATAGTGATGTCTGTGGTCCTATGCAGACACCCTCTTTTGGAAATTACCTTTACTTCGTGACTTTCATTGATGATTTTTCCAGGCACGCATGGGTATATCCACTCAAAGCAAAGTCCGAAGTGTTCATGTGCTTTAAACAATTTTTGGTTTTGGCTGAAAATCTGTCAGCATGTAAAATGGGCACCCTCCGTTCTGATCGAGGGGGGAATATATGTCTTCTCATTTTAATGCATTTCTGGCTGAACGTGGGATAAAACACTAGTGTACAATGCCGTATACACCTCAACAGAATGGAGTTGCTGAATGAAAGAACACGTCATTCATGGAGATGGTGAGGTGCATGGTCAAGAGTCAGGCTTTACCACATAGTTTCTGGCTTGAGGCTGTCATGTGTGCAACATATGTACTGAACAGGTGTCCCACCAAAGCGCTGCAGTCTATCACTGCATATGAGGCTTGGCATGACCGCAAGCCATTTGTTGCTCATCTGTGTGTTTTTGGTTGTTTGGCATATGCATTAGTGCCTGAACAACATCGCAAAAAATTTGATGATAAGGTAGTAAAATGTATTTTTATTGGGTACAGTTCTGAAATTAAAGGCTATCGTTTGTATCATCCACAGACTAAACGCATTCTGGTTAGCCGTGATGTTGTCTTTGTGGAAGATGCTATTCAGCCATTGCTTTCATGTACTAAGGAGACATCTGTTAGCTCCAAAGACATGTATAATACTTTGATGCCTCTTTTTACAGGTGGACAGTCTAGTGCTGGTCCTAATGAGGCAACTTCTCAGCCTTTGCAGGTTTCATATGATGATGTAGATCATTCCATTTCTGATGCAGATTTACATGACGCACTTGTTGATGAGAGAGCTGATATTGAGCAGGCAAAAACTATGCCAAAATGGTTGGTGCAAACTTTGTGTGACAGCAAATTAGATGCACCTTTGTCATATCGTACTCGTTCAGGCTCTCATAGTGCCTCCTTTGCATCAGATTGCTATGCTATGGCTACATCTAGTCTCTATGATGAGAATGAGCCTGTTTCTTTTGATGAAGCACAGAATTCAAAAATTTGGATGGCTGCTATGCAATCTGAATATGATGCTATAATGAAGAATGATACATGGTATTTATGTGACTTGCCTCCTGGCAAGAAGGCCATTGGCACTAAGTGGGTATACAAGCTGAAGCGTAAACCTGATGGTACAGTTGACAGGTATAAGGCTAGGCTTGTTGCAAAGGGTTATGCGCAGGAAAGAGGCATTGATTTTGATGAGACCGTTGCACCTACATGCTCTATGACTACTGTTCGGAGCATTTGTGCACTTGCAGCCCATCATAGTTGGAATGTACATCAGTTGGATATTAAAACATCATTTCTGAATGGTGACTTGCATGAAGAAGTGTATATTTTTCAGCCCCATGGCTTTGTGCAGAAAGGGCATGAAAACCAAGTGTGCAGGTTAAAGAAGGCATTATATGGTTTAAAGCAAGCACCACGTGCTTGGTATGAGAAGATACATGCCTATCTAATTGCACATGGTTTTGAGAACAGTCCAATTGAAAGCACCTTATATGATAAGCGTGCTAATGATGTGCTTCTGATCATTGTTGTCTATGTTGACGACATGCTGCTCACTGGTCCTATTGAGAAGCATATTGCTGATTTCAAGGCTGATTTGCATGCCTCATTTGAGATGTTTGATTTGGGGCATTTGCATCACTATTTGAGCATTCAGTTTATGCAAGTTGATGGTGGAATTGCTTTGTGTCAAACGAAATATATTGACACATTATTGCAGCGTTTTGGCCTTGAAGACTGTAAGCCTATTGCCACTCCTATGGAGACAGGTTTACGATTGAGTCTTCATGATGTTGGACATGCATTTGATGTTGTTCTCTATGAGCAGGTTGTTGGATGCTTGATTTAGTTATGCATTACTCGGCCAGATATTCAGTTTGCTATCTCACAGATGAGCAGGTTTATGCATTGCCCAAGAGTCACGCATTGGAAGGCGGTTAAGCGCATCTTTCGCTACTTGAGTGGTACTCGAATACTTGGGTTGTTTTATCCCAAGGGGGGATCACTACCGCCAGATTTGCATGCTTTTTCTGACTCAGATTGGGCTGGTTGCTATGACACTCGTGTGTCCACCAGTGGTTTTTGCTTCATGCTTGGTAGCTCATGTATATCTTGGTTGAGCAAGAAGCAGCCTACTGTGGCCACTTCCAGTTGTGAGGTTGACTATAGGGCAGCTTTCACAACGACTGTTGAGTGTGTGTGGCTCACACGCCTTATGGCTGATTTGGGTGTTGGCCAGTCTTCTGCCACCACCATCTTCACTGATAGTCAGAGCGCATTGGCAATTGCGAGGAACCCTATGTTCCATGCTCGCACTAAGCACATTGAGGTGCATTATCACTATGTCAGGGAGAGGTTCTCTGTTGGGGAGATCATTGGCATACGTGCCCACGCAGGAGAACATAGTAGACCTTTTCACGAAGGCTCTGCCTAGGAAGAAGTTTGAAGCTTTCTGAAAGCTTTGGGCTTACTTCCTTTTGTGGAGTGATTTCCACATAGCTTGGCACTTCCTTATACATGAGTGCCAGCTCCTTGTTCACCGCATCACTCCGAGGGGGGATTTGTTGATATATTTAGGTAGTGATGTGTGTGAACACACTAGGACCGTCGGGGCACTTTTTTCCCTCTTTAGGAGGTTTTTTTCCCCTGGCTTGTATATACGCCTATTGCCCTAATGGGATACTTATCTTTGTACATTCTCAAGTAATACATTTAGTATTGTGTGTTTGTGCTCCAAGCTTCTTCTTCTTCTTCCTTGTGCTATTCGCGTGCTTCTGTAGACATCTAACTCCAACATTCTATTTCCGAGGCTCCGAACGATGCAGAACCCTTACCCCTTTCCTAAGAAGTAGGGTGTTATGTTATGCGAAAGCGGATTCTGTAAGTAACGGATACAGAATGAATAGATAAGCAGAGCGGTGAAGATCAAATTTTGGGAATGGTAGTCTGATTGTAACTATGAACCTATAACGTAAACGATGGTCTCTTCTGAATTCAAAGCTTATTAACTGTGATGTTCAGATTCCAAATACTTTGCGTTTATGAATGGTTCTGTCTATACTCATTCACATTGAAGTAAAGGAATAGAAATGCATGTTTACGAGGATTCATATTCATAAATCCCCATTCCCGAACCTATATATTGTGTGCTATTAATCTATCGGTTATAAGTCTGCAAACATATGGGGATCACGATGGGATGGGGTAACATAACATCGCACAAAGTAGATTGATGCAGGTAGGAAGTGGCAAGGAGTACTTACAAAAGCCTCATCATCCTGATTATCTAGATGAATTTGTGAAACAGACACTTGCAACATTGAAGTTGGAAGATATTCCTCTTGAGGAAGCAATCACTATTATAGAAGAAGTACAATTTTGGGTGGAAATTGGAGTTTTACCCCCCAAGTTTTTGAAAGATCTAGTCTTTGAGTGGAAGGACGGTAAACTAGCCAAAGTATTGTGGGAAGGGGAATTCAGTGGAACCGACCAGCAGGACCACCTGTAGGAAGAAGAATACCCTGTCGAAGAAGGTCAAAGCGGTGGCAACGTAACCTCGCCAAAATTGTAGTGAGGTTTAATACCCTTACCTCAAAATACTACCTTACAGACGTTTGGTAACTGGATGGCGAACAAGCACCCACTACTAGTGCTAAATTATACTCATTTTTACGGGTGAGTGGATGAAGATCCATATGTGTACGTACGGACATTTGAGAATTAGTACTTATGTAATCATTGTAATCTACATGATAATCGGCACAAATTTCACGTGTTTCAAGCCACGTTAATCGGCGATGCAATCAAATGGGTTATTGAATATCCTCCCGATTACTTTTCCACATATGATGAGTTGAAGGCGACGTTCTTGGAACGATTCCAGATTGCGAAGATTATTTCGGAGTTACATTCTTCACTTTAATATATGTTGCAGAAAGGGACGGTTCAGCAGTATGCATCAGATTTCATATCTACATTACATACTTCGTTCTCTAAATGGGAAGGTTCAAAACTTGGTGGCTGAGACACATATAGCTCTTCCTTGAGGTCTGCATTTAGGAACATTGATTGACATCCATGTGGTACATTTCCCATTGTTTTATGTGTAGTCACAACTAGTACTAGCCAAATAGTAGTCATCCTCATTGTTAGGGAAATGATTCACCAAAGTCAATGCCTTCGACTTGGGAATAGCCATGTGCAACAATTCTAGTTTTGTACTTCTCCAAAGTACCATAAGCCTTGTATTTTAGCTTCTAAATCCACTTGGTGTCTATGAACTTCCACTTTGGAGGCCATTCCACTAGCTCCCAAGTTCCATTCTTCATGATATTGTTGTATTCTATTTGCAAAGCCATTCTCCAGTCTGAATTTCCGAGTACTTCTTCCACACTTGTCGGCTCCTTTGCTTGTTTTCCAATAATGTCAACCATCAATGACGAGTCTACAATATGGACTTTTTCTCCTCTTTGTTTCTCTATTCTATGTGATCATCTTGGACCATCTGCAATCTGTTCAAGTGACAATGGGATGGGATTTTTGGAATCATAGTGTTGTCTCACCCACCGTGGCAATGTTAATGACTTATAGTCTCATCATCTGAGGATAATTCTTGCTTCTCTTTTGTAGAAGGGCTAGCTCTTGGATCAGGTTCATAGTGGATTACTTCTTCGTCTATTGATAGAGTGGGAGCTTTCTTTTCTTCTTCCACCACATGTGACTGCTCCTTCAACACCACACCACAACTCATTATGATCTTCTTTGCCTCTAGGTCATAAAGCTTGTAAGCTTTCTTCTCTTCTCAATACCCTAAGAAGATATATTTGGTGCTTTTTGTTGAAGCTTGTTTCTCTCCTTTTCTAAAATTTGTAGATAACACTTACTTCCAAACACTTTGAAATGGGAAATAGAAGGCTTTCTGCTAGTGTAGGCTTCTTGCAAAGTCTTTCCATCAAGTACCTTTGTGTAGCTATGATTCAAGATATAAACAACTGTGTTTATGGCCTCTGCCCAAAAATGATTTAGGTAGACCTTTTCCCTTCAACATGCACCTTTCCATTTCCATGATGGTTTGATTTTGGCATTCAGCAACACCGTTCTATTGAGGGTTGTGCACCATTGTGAATTCATGCTTCATTCCTTTGTCCTTATAGAAATCCACAAATTTTGTTGATATGAACTCACCACCACTGTCCATCCTAGACTTCTTCATCTTTTTCCATGTTTCAATTTCAACAAGCTAAAGCCATTCTTAAAACTTACCAAAAGCTTAAGCATTATCATGAAGAATGTACATCCACATTTCCTGCTATAGTTGTCCATGAGAAACATGAATTAGGAAGATCCTCCCAAGGCTTGTGTAGGCATTTTTTCACACAAGTCAACATGCACCAACTCAAGAGTATTGCTTGCTCTATTCTTGCTTACTTGTGGAAATGCCTTCCTTTGTTGCTTGCCCTTCATGCAAGCTTCACACGGTTCTTTCATCTTTGCAATTAGAGCGAGGTTATGTACAATACCTTTCTTGTGCATCTCTTTTAGTATCACTATCCTACGTGGCCAAATCTCTCATGCCAACACTTACTTGTGCCTAGAAAAATTGTGGCCGTATGAGGTATTCTACATGGCCAAATCTCTCATGCCAAAGCTTACTTGTGCCCACAAAACATTTTCCTCCTTATTCCGGTCTTGACAACAATGTTGTTCTGGTCAAGAATCTCAGCTTCTGGCTTGCTAAAAGACACTTGATTACCTTGATCAGCTATAGAAGCTATCGAAGTTAAATTTCATTTGATTTGTGGAACATACAAAACATTTAAAAACTTTCTAATGTCCCCATTACAATTGATGAAAGACACCATACCTTTGCCCTTAGCAAGACATCTAGCATTGTTACTTACCTTTACAATGATGGGTTCCTATAGAGGTTTTATGGAACTATAAAGGTGTTTTTTGCTTGTCATGTGACGCGAGGCACCACTCTGCAATACCCATGAGTCACTTGTAGTTGAATCTTCAGTTGAGGAACACATTTCATCTACCATAACAAACAACTCAAGCTCAGTTTCAATAGTGTTAGCAGCCTCCTAACCCTTTCCACTTTTCGAAGAGACACTCTTCTCCTCTGCTTTCTTAATGAGATAGTCTTGGATTTTGTGGCCTTTCTTCATATAGTGGAAACACTCTCCCTTGGATGTCTTCCTATCTTTCTTCATTTTGTCCCCATCTTTTTAAGAATCAATTTTGCTACCTTTCGCATTTACCATGGATGTAGCTTCTCCTTTACCACTAGCATTCCTTGCCTTGAGCCGCAGCTCCTCCTCCATGAGTAAGACACTGAATACTTCAAAGGTGAGTGGTTGTGGTCTGATTTGTGTATTAAGGGTATTTACCGAACCATCTCCTTGCTTGACTTTGGTACACATGCTCCCGCCATTTGATCCTGTAGATTCTTTATGCAAGTGATGAACACTTCAACAATCTCCCCATCAACAAACATCTCTGTTGCTAGCTAGTTTTCCAAGTTTAGAATTCATGTTTGATTCCGAGTTTCATATTGATTTCTCAATATGTTCCAAGCTCACATGCCTTTGTGGTGTGTTAAATAAGAGTCAAAACACTACCAAAAGTACTTCTAACAAGATTAAAGAGCCTACGCTTCCAAGCATGTACAAGATCAACGTCAAGAGGAATCATTCATCCAAGATGATTTGAATCAGGTGTTTCTTGGGGCTCACAATTAATCCCAAGTATATTCTTGAGTAGCTCATAAGAGTCAAGGATAGAAGTATTCTTTAACTTCCATAGGGTTTAATTAGTACCATTGATTTTACCTTCCATAAAGGCTGGTGGTTGAATCCACAATGTTTATGAAAGAACTTGGAGAAGCTTGTAGAAGGTGGAAAAATGTGTTTCGAAGCGACGAAGTTTAGTCTAGCCAACTAGCACAAGACCAGCCCTTGAGCTTATGGAGACTCAAATAGACCTTATAAGCATGTGATAAGTGCAAAGAAACACACTATGTACTTTCGAGCATCAAGAAGAATGAGTCCATACAAAACAGATAGGTTCGCGGGTCGAATAGCTCAAGAAACTTACTATCTATGGAAGGGACAATGAATTTCAAATGCCCATAGTGACCAGCGTGATTACAATTAGAAAAAATCCTTTTATGGGAGTGATACACATAGGGTTGAGTGTATATAATGCACAAAATTATAAGGAATAAGCAAAATATGCTATAGGAATGAATGCGACATTCACCGGTGGTACTTCCTAATTTTTTGGAATATGTAGAGATTGATCTCGAGACATAAAAACTCAAATTTCTCCCACTTTGATGAACCAAATGCTATGAAACTTAGGCATAAACAAGACACTGATATCTTTCCAATGAGCCATCTTACACTCAATTCGAAGCTCTAGAGAGAACGCAACAGCCTCTACAAGATTACTATTGGTGAAGAAAATGATGCAGAGAATTGAAGGAGCAAGACAATGATGGTCACAAGTGTATGTATATTGCTTCCATGTAATGTATATGATTTCAAGTATTTATATAGACTCTAGGAGTGTTCCACGACCTTTACAAGTGAAATTTGAATTCAAATGAAGGTGGGAATGGTTGTTGGAGGGAATCAATTCACTTTCCTACAATCTAGGAAAAGTGAAGATCTAGTTTGATCTACTTTTAGGTGATTGATTGCTTGATTGAATGCAACTTCAACCGCCACAAATTCGTGGGATTTGGGCTCTATCTTTCTACCTTTACATGTGTAAAGCTCAAGGATTTTACAACGGTAATTGAACCATAAAAAATCTCTCAAAAAATACAATAAATGAGCATAAGAAAAAAGAACTCTCCAATGGATATTCTTTCGACGCGATAGCCTTTGATGTAGATCAAATCCACCTCAAGCATATTGTAATCTTCATGTTCCAACAGCTCCCCCTCAAGCTAAAGTATGCTTGAGTCTTTATTCTCTAATAGGTTGAATACCTGCCATAGCTTTGAATCTACAAAGCTTTATTCCATCAAGTGCCTTTGTCATCATATCTGCTACTTGCTTTTCAGTAGGAACAAAAGAAATGTCAATCTCCTTTGCCATGAGCTTCTCCCTGATGAAGTGGTAATGGACTTCTATGTGCTTGGTTCTCACATGGAAAATAGGATTTGCCGCTAGATGCATCGAACTTACATTATCTCCAAATATGTGAGGTTTGGAACTCACAAGTCCCAAATCTGTATACAATGCTTTTAACCATATTGCCTCTTGAGTTGCTATGGTCAAGCCTTTGTACTCTGCTTCAGTTGAGGATAAAGTGACTGTTGGTTGCTTCTTGGAACTCCATGACACTAGCTTCGAACCTACAAATGCTAAGTAACCAGATGTACTTTTTCTATCATCCTTAGCTCCTGCCCAATCTGCATCTGAGTAGATTTTGATATCTGAATCTGAAGAGTAAGGATATAATATACCTTTGTTGATTGTACCTTTGAGATACTTAAGTACTAACTTAGCTGCATCCATGTGTGGTCTTCTCGGTGAGGGCATGAACTGACTAAGCACTCCCACACTATATGAGATGTCTGCCCTTGTATGAGTAGCATATATCAAGCTACCTACCAAGCTTTGATATTCTTTTAGGTATTCAATTTTCTCACCTTCATAAACACTAAGTTTAGGATTCATCTCCAAAGGTGTACCTCTAGGTTTAGTGTTCTCCATTTTGAACTTGAGAAGAAGATCCTGAATGTATCTTCTTTGAGTCAAATACATTCCTTCATCTGTATATATCACCTGCATACCTAGGAAATATGTGAGCTCACCTAGGTCACTTATTTTGAACTCCTCTTGCATGTGTCTTTTGATCTTTTGAATGCCATTTAGATCATCACCTGTCAGAATAATATCATCTACATATACACATAGATAGATAACCTCATTGTGATCCCTTTTGATGAATAGAGAAGGATCTGAGCTCCTAGCCTTGAACCCTTGATCTTGAAGATATGTAACCAACATGTAATTCCAAGCTCTAGGAGCTTCTTTCAATCCATACAATGCTTTCTTAAGTCTCAAACATAAGATGGATGATTAGGGTTTTCAAAACCTGGTGGTTGTGACATGTATACCTCTTCACTTATCCAACCATTTAAGCATGCATTTTTCACATCAAGTTGGAGGAGTCTCCAATTCCTTGCAGCAGCTACACTTATCAATGTCTTGATTGTAGTCATCTTTGCAACTGGTGAGAATGTTTCCTCATAGTCTATACCATAAGTTTGTGAGCATCCTTTGGCAACTAAACTTGCCTTGTACCTGCAAACTGATCCATCTGAGTTTGTTTTAACTTTATATACCCATCTGCAATGAATTACCTTTTGATTCGGCAACATTGGAACCAAATCCCAAGTGTCCATTTCCTTCACTACATCTATCTCTTCGTTCATGGCCTTTTCCCAATTAGGGTTTCCTTTTGCCTCTTCATAGGTTGAAGGTTCCTCTGAAATAGAGTCTTTTGCCAAGTATATTGAATGCTTCGTAACAAATGTGGAATCATATCCATACCTTTCTGGTTGTTTCTTCTCTCTTGCTAATCTTCTAGGTGCTTGTTTGGAGCATTCTTCAATCTCTTGCATCTTTGCTTTGCCTCCTGACTTCCATAGCTTGTAATCCTTTTCTCTTTCATCTTGGTCATAATCTGTATCACTTCTTGGATCCTGGACCTATGTATCATGCTTGCTTCCTAATTGATGAGAGTCAGAATCAAGATCATATGGTAGTGTTACCTTTTGTTTATCTTCATCATACCAAGACCTATGTTCTTCAAACACAACATCTCTACTTGTGGTGAATTGCTTGGTTGAAGGATTGAAGAACCTGTAACCCATCTGAGTTGAGTCATATCCAATGAACACTGCCTTTGTTGCCCTTTCATCTAGCTTACCTCTTATTTGTGATGGTACATGAACATAAGCTAAACAACCAAAAACCTTGCAATGTCCAAGACTAGGTTTTCTTCCATGCCATGCTTCATAAGGAGTCATACCTTGAAGTGATTTGGATGGTAGCCTATTGACAAGGTACACAGCAGTTGAAATAGCTTCTGCCCATAGATAATGTGGCAACTTCTTCTCTTCAAGCATTGTTCGGGCTGATCCAACCAATGTCTTGTTTCTCCTCTCTACAATTCCATTTAGTTGAGGAGAGTACCTAGTAGTCACTTCCCTTTTGATACCTTTGTTGTCAAACATTGGTCTACAGAGACCATTCCATGTGTGTGTGGGAAGAGGGCTAGTTAGCCAAGGTCCTAAGCTCGGGGGTATATCCTAAGGTATTTGATGGTTACTGGGGATGAGTATTGCATGCTCGCCACATGGTGATGCTAGAACATTCCAGATCACTACTATTTCAGATACAAGAGGATATAAATGGATGGGAGGAGAGTGGCACACACATCATTCGCATGTCTTCTTTTGAGAAGAGTTTTACAATTGGTATCAAGAGCAATATAAGATTTTGGGCATGTTTTTCGTCATCGATCGTCTATGGCGGCTGTTTTTTTGGAGTTCTGCATGAGAAGGTGGATTCATGCATGAGGTGTAGCAGGAGGGAATCACGCATTATTTCTAGCAGGAACAGAGGTCTCTCTCGGGAGTGAGTGGGAAAAACCGAAAGATTATATGGGCTATGGATGTGTTTGCATGAGGACAAAGCAACACATGATATCGTGGCAGTACTGTTCAAGTCAAGCATGCTTAACTACGGAGTTCTAATGGAATTTGGTGTATTACTGCTGGTATGAACGCATCAAGCTACGTCAAGGTGCGCTAGAGGAAGAGCGTTGATCTGGATCAGAGTGAACGATAGGGAGCAAAACTAATACTCCAAATTCTGATCTATCAATTCTGACCAACTCAAAGACAATAAAACTAGCGCACAGTGAACAAAGAGTTAAAGTCTTCTTCTGACAATAGCATATGTGAAAGTTGCTTTAATCTAGGGAAGTGACACTTCTAATGCTGCTCCCGATCATCCACTCGTGTTCGTGCTGCGATGACAACAACAAATATGAAAAGTAAGCTGAACCACTATAGGATCTCAACGCTATTCTCCTATTCAACTTTCGGAACAAATTTTAATGATGTCATCTATCGTCCTTGAATTCAATGGCTGTTGTGCAAGGATGACATACCCATAGATAGCTCTTTCCGAACTCTTTCCATAGAGCAGCTGCAAGCCATACCT
The DNA here is from genome assembly GCA_020310875.1 of Ceratopteris richardii. Lineage (NCBI taxonomy): Eukaryota > Viridiplantae > Streptophyta > Polypodiopsida > Polypodiales > Pteridaceae > Ceratopteris > Ceratopteris richardii. The sequence continues at coordinate 114,547,915 of CM035443.1, read as the reverse complement.
TGGGTCCAGATATTGCCTGCAACAGATGTTGGAAGTGGACTGTTCTTCATCGAGCACCTTCAACGAAGCACTTCTTGAAGACTTATGCGATCCGCGGACCAAAAGGAAGCGAGATACAATCCTAGTTGTGGTAGATAGACTGAGCAAGCTGGCTCATTCTATACCTATGCAGGAGACGATAGAAGCTCCATAGGTAGCAGAGTTTTTTATCCAGCATGTCTTCAGATTGCATGGGTTATCAACATCCATAGTCTCACATCCATAGATAGCTCTTTTCGAACTCATTCCAAAGAGTAGCTGCAAGCCATACCTTGGGTCCAGATATTGCCTGCAACAGATGTTGGAAGTGGACTGTTCTTCATCGAGCACCTTCAACGAAGCACTTCTTGAAGACTTATGCGATCCGCGGATCCAAAGGAAGCGGGATACAATCCTAGTTGTGGTAGATAGACTGAGCAAGATGGCTCATTTTATACCTACACATGAGACGATAGAAGCTCCACAGGTAGCAGAGTTGTTTATCCAACATATCTTCAGATTGCATGGGTTACTGACATCCCTAGTCTCAGATAGGGATGTCAAATTTACAGGAAATTTCTGGAAGTTTGTATTTGACAAACTAAAAGTGTCACTAAAAATGAGTAGTGGTGATCATCCAAAGACAGATGGTCAAACCGAGAGGGTCAACCAAATTCTGGAGGATATGTTGCGGGCATATGTGTCTGAGAGACAGACAGGTTGGGATAGTTATTTGCCATTAGTAGAGTTTGCTTATAACAATAGGCCTCACAAGGTGACTGGGATGTCTCCTTTTGAGATGAACTATGGCATGAATCCCACTGCTCCCAGTACCATAGGAATGCCTAAGAATGTCCTAGTGTTTCCGAGTTCTTAGCGAATCTCCAAGCAAGTCTTGAAATAGCTAAAGCCAAAATGCAACAAGCAGCTGATAGAGCAAAAGAGTATGCTGATAGGAAAAGATCTCCTAGATCCTTTGAGGAAGGAGACCAAGTCTTCCTTTAGGTACTAGCTAGAACTACTTCATTGTCCACAGGGAAGTGTAGTAAGCTATCACCAAGGTATTGTGGACCTTGGAAGATAGTAAAGAAGTTGAGTGATGTTGCATACCGATTAGAGCTTCCTCCAGATTACAGAGTCCATCCAGTGTTTCATGTCAGTAAACTCAAAAAGTATATTTCTAGGGAGGATAATCTAATAGAGGGTATTGTTTCTTTGCAGGAAACCAATAGAGCATATCATTCTCCGGACAGCCTAGAGAGGATTACCACTTACTGAATCTACTTGGGAATCAGAAGCTCTGGTGTGCAAGTACTTTCCCTCATTGATCATTGAGGACAATGATCTTTAGAAGGGGGAGCGAGTGTCAGACATTGGTCTACAGAGACCATTCCATGTGTGTGTGGGACGAGGGCTAGTTAGCCAAGGTCCTAAGATCGGGAGTATATCCTAAGGTATTTGATGGTTAGTGGGGATGAGTGTTGCATGTTGGCCACATGGTGATGCTAGAACATTCCAGATCACTGCTATTTTAGATACAAGAGGGTATAAATTGATGGGAGGAGAGTGGCACACACATCATTCGCATGTCTTCTTTTGAGGAGAGTTTTACATTTGTCATGCAAGAACTCATCAAAATCTTTGGAGAAGTATTCTCCCCCTCCATCAGATCTGAGCTTCTTTAGTGATCTACCTGTATGATTCTCCACATGTGCAAGATACTTCTTGAAGCAATCAAACACTTCATTCTTACTCTTGATAAAGTATAGAATAGTCCATCTACTATGGTCGTCAATAAATGAGACATAATACCTTGATCCTGCGAATGAAGGTTCTTGACTTGGTCCCCATACATCTGTATGTACTAAGTCCAATAAGTTGTTGTGGATGTAACCTTTGTCGTTGAATGGTTGTCTTTCTGCCTTCCCAATCTGACATGCATCACACCTGTTGATCATGTGTTGCTTTGATATGTTTGGCACTCCTAGAACACTTTGATCCCTGCATATATCCTTCAAGGTTCTTTCATTCACATGAGCGAGTCTCTTATGCCTTTCTGCTTCTTATCCTTCTTATCTGCATATAGAGCACTAGTTGAATTACCATGATAAGAGTTACCTTCCTTTATGCTATTGTTGGCTTCTTGATTGAAGAGTTGTCCAAGAAATATGTTAAAGTCTAGAGTTTGCACATCCATGATGAGATCATAAGCTGTCGTGAAGGATTGCCATTGCTTATCACTTCGAATGCCGCATGATGAAATCTTCTTTAATGAGCTCTCCAATGGATGCTAACTGATCCGCAACCTCCTTGACCTTGGTAACAAACTCTGTGATGGTTTGTTTAGGTGTCTTCTTCATTTGGTTGAACTCATTCCAAAGATGATTCTTTCTTGCTTTGGTACTAGCAGAAAAGAAAGTCTCGAGGGCATCCCAAGTCCCTTGAGATGTCTTGCATCCTCTAATATGTGGTAATAGAAAGTCAGAGATAGAGTTTAGTATGTACGACCTTGCTTGAGCATCCCTTGCACACCAAAGTGTGAGCTTATCTGTCTCCTCTTGTGTAGGTCCTCCTTGGGATCTTGGAATAGGCATAGCTTCATCACCCGCTACAATTCCATAAAGAATTCTACCTTGCAAATAGGCCTCCACTCTGATTTTCCAAGCTGCGTAGTTGTGTCGATCAAGCTTCTCCATCATTGAGGGAAAGTCGTCACCTATCTTGATCTAGCTCTGATACCACTGAAATAACTTGGAGAAGCTTGTAGAAGGTAGAAAAATGCATTTCGAAGCGACAAAGTTTGGTCTAGCCAACCGGCACAAGACCAGCTTGAGCTTATGGAGACTCAAATAGACCTTATAAGCATGTGATAAGTGCAAAGAAACACACTATGTACTTTGGAGCATCAAGAAGAATGAGTCCATACAAAACAGATAGGTTCGCGAGTTGACTAGCTCAAAAAACTTACTATCTATGGAAGAGACAATGAACTTCAAATGCCCATAGCGACCAGCGTGATTAAAATTAGAAAAAATCCTTTTATGGGAGTGATACACACAGGGTTGAGTGTATACTTCCTATTTTTCAGGAATACGTAGAGATTGACCCCAAGAGAGAAAAACTCACATTTCTCCCAATCTGCTGAACCAAATGCTATGAAATTTTATAGGCATAAACTAGACACTAATACCTTTTCAATGAACCATCTTACACTCAATCTGGAGCTCTAGAGAGAGAGCAGCAGCCTCTGCAAAATTACAATTGGCAAAGAAGATGATGCAAAGAATTGAAGGAGCAAGACAATGATGGTCACAAATGTATGTATATTTCTTCCATGTAATGTACAAGTGATTTCAAGTCTTTATATAGACTCTAGAAGTGTTCCACAACTTCTACAAGTGAAATTTGAATTCAAATGAAGGTGGGAGTGGTTGTTGGAGGGAATGAATTCACTTTCCTACAATCTAGGAAAAGTGAAGATCTAGTTTGATCTACTTTTAGGTGATTGATTGCTTGATTGAATGCACCACAAATTTGTGGGATTTGGGCTCTATCTTTCTACCTTTACATGTGTAAAGCTCAAGGCTTTTACAATGGTAAATGAACCATGAAAAATCTCTCAAAAAATACAATAAATGAGCATAAGAAAAAAGAACTCTCCAACGGATATTCTTTCGACGCGATAGCCTTTGATGTAGATCAAAACCACCTCAAGCATAGTGTAAGCTTGATGTTCCGACAATTTACACGACCAACATCATTACTGCTCCGATTTGTGTTCCACATCCTCCTGTTCATGAACCATCTTGATTCAAATAGTAGATGAAGACACACTGCTTGACATCTTCTCTCTTTAAGTCATTCAAAGACTTCTCCAACTTCTTTTTTTTTGCTTCTACGATACTCAAAACTTCTTCAGCTCTGATACCATGTTAGAAAATAATGATCACAAGGAATAACGCAGAGGAATTGAATTGAAAGATAGAGTAAAGAGAGGCAAAGCACACTAAAGAACTCTACACAGATAGAGAGATAGAGAACTCAAATTCTCTAATTGTCAGCATCAATGTAAATACACCGATGGTACTGCCCACTCGTGCGCTCCCATTGTGGAGCTTCAATGGAAATCTTGATAGGCTCTAAATGAAGGGCTTTATACTGTGCATAACTAGGATTTTCCACAGTAATCTGGGTGTAGCTAATCCACTAATTTAGGCATGATCTTTGGGATCGTCTAATGCTATGTTTTAGGCATAACCATCAGGATCAACTATACTTTTGGAACCTCTCTAATTACCAAAATGAGTAGATCTCTCGACAAAACTTAGACCATTAGACAAATCTGGACCACTGAACTGGTAATCAATCTAGAAGAAAGGTTGACTACCCAACTAGTCATCATATATTTGGACAAGTTGACTTCCGAATTGGTCATGGTAATTTTGAATAGGTTTACTACCAAACTGGCCATCGTATTTCTAGACGAGTTCATTATTGATATGTCATACCTCTAGAATTCTAGACACATTATCGTAATTCCAGATTGGTTGACTACTGAACTATCATACCTCCGAAATCCTAGTGTGACAAAAGTATAACCCATGACTAGCCTTTTGAATAGACTCACATAGATCATCTAGAACTTTTGTTGGTCTCAAGTAGACCTCATTAGAAATGTCCAGACTCTCATACTACAGGCTTCTCCTCATAATGGGGGCCATACAACTAAGAGTACCATGGATCATTTGTGGTCACATACGGGTGGAATATTGAGTATATCTAACATTTTCCACCATCCCCCTCAAGTGTACTTGATTTCCAACTCTTGAATGTCCTTCATTAGGTGTGTTTCCAAACTACTCAAAAGTCTGACAATAAAACTAATACCTTGTATGGTACTCCATAAATAGATAAGAGTACCAAAGAACTTCATGCAGATCCCAACGTCTATCCACTCCTACAATGAGATTATGGCTTATTTTATCCCATATGCCTCTATTAGCATAGATAATGTGTTCTTTGAATGTGGAGCCTCAAACCATAGTGGTTGAGAAACATATATCGCCTCCTTGAGGTCAATATTCAAAAGTTCTAATTGGACATCTAAAACAAAAATTTGCCACTTCATGTGATCTACTACAATTATTACTATGGGAAAGGTAATTAGAGCAAAAGAGTCTTGGAAACCAAAACCCTCTGCTATTGAATGCCCTTGCTCTACCAATCTATCTTGATAGAATTCCAAATTTCCATGTACCATGTAATTTACCTACCAAACCCACTTAGTGCTAGTGATCTCCCATAGCTCATTCTTGATCGAGCTATCATGATTGGCTTGCATAGACTCCTTCCTTTCCCGATCTACAATACTTTCACCTTCAGTTATTGGATTCATTACTTCCTTTACAATCATAATCATCATTGCTATACTAAATATGCGAGTAGAACCCCATATTTTCTCCTCTATTCTCTATGATCTCCTTGGTCCTTTTGCCTTCTCTTCAATATTTGTTGGCACAAGATTAATTTAACCATAGAACTACTCCACCATTGTAGAGACAATCAATTTGTTTGGGTGTTTTTAGGTTTCTTGATCTCTTCTCACCATCTAATGATGATGCTTCCTCCTAATCATAGGTTGGGATGACTCTTGGGCTAGGTACATAGTGAACTACTGATTCGCTTGTTCATAAAGTAGAACTTCTTTTGTTTTCGTCCATTGCATGTAGATTCTCCATAGACACCACATCATGACGCTCTATGATATTCTTTGCCTCATGGTCATACAATATGAGATCCCTTTGATTTTCAAAATAACCTAAGAATCATATCTTGGTTTCTTGTTCCAACTTGTTCTTCCTTTGACCTAGGACAAGAGCATAACACACACTCTCAAAAGTTATAGAGTATGAGATAGATGGATTCTTACATAAAGATGGATTCTTACCAATGTAAGATTCATGATGAATCTTTCCTATTTGATTAAAAAAGCCCTTGTCTCCCTCCATACACCTTGTTGTCTCAACAATGTTGTGAATCTTGCATTCCATAATGCAATCTTGATGTGATGTGTGAGGTGTCATTGATTGAAACTTTATCCCTTTGCTCTTCATCTGAGTTGAGCTCACCATCAACTCCTATTCCAAGCTTCTTCATAATTTTCCATGGTTTGTTTTCAACAAGTTCTGGTTGTTCTTTAATCTTACCAAAAGATACATTCCTTTCACAAAGAGAGTACATCACATCTTCCTCCAGTAGTTGTCAATAATCACCAGGTAGGAAGATCCTTCCAAGGCCTATATAAACATATTACCACACAAGTTAGCATATATGAGCACTAGAGAAGCCTTTAATATACTCATCCTTTCTTGTCAGAATGTCTCTCTATGCTCCTTGCCCCTCTTATAAGTTCTTAAATGTTCCTTCATTCCATTGAATATAGGTAAGTGATGAAGAACAATACCTAGCTTTTGCATCTCCTTCAATATTGTCACTTTCACCTTGACAGATCCTTGTTGAGGCTATAATAAAACTGGATTGATCTCTCACATTAGTCATGTGATGAGATGCACCATTATGTAGTACCCATGAATTCACAATTGCTTCTTCTTGTGTTGAGGAGCATACCCCTTTGCTTTATTTGTATCTATTTTCTCATGCTTACATCCTTCATCTATCCTCTTGACATGACAATCTACAATTGTATGTTCCTTCTTTTTGTAATGGAAGCACTTTCCTTGAAACTTCTTCTTCCTACTCCTACCCATCTTTTCACATTCACCTTCGGTTGAGGAACCACGTTTCCCTGATCCATTGGTGGAGAGTGTATAATCTCTATTGTTAATTCTTACTTGGACATTGAGCTTCAACTCCTCTTCCCTTGATAGTGGACAAAGCTCAAATTTCAAAGCTTGAGGTCTTACCTGAGTGCTAAAAGTAGTTACCCTTCCATCATACTTTGACAAAGAATTTTGTAGACCTTCAAGGTAGCCCCTTTCCAATCTTTTGTATCCCTTCACAATTCATTCTACCACATAGATTCTTGATATGAGTGATGGATGCATTCACCTTCTCTTCTTCTCCAAACTTTGCTACTTTCAATTGTTCTTCCAAATTTTAAATGCATGTTTGGTTTTTCAACTCGTACTTAGTATAATCCATGCCTCACTTGCCATGGATTTATGCCAAATTAGAGGTAGAATAGAGTCCAAACAAGTGGTCATTGTAACATATATTGCATTTGTATTTCTTATCTTCCAAGCTTTTACAAGATTTGTGTTTAGGAGAATCACCATACTCGGATCTAATGGATCAAATGTAGGTTGTTGCTCTTGGTCACTTCCCATCACCATCTCCAAAAGATGATATGAATCAAGGATAATTGAGATCTTGAACGTCCAAAAAAGGAATAATTTGTACCATCTAACTTGCCTTCACCAAAGTGTCCATTGCACCAATTACACTTCGATTTCCATTTCTAGATGGTTACATCTCCATAGTGTTGAAGACTTTGTGTCCCATGAAAATGAAGCCTTAATGCCTTTGCCTCACAAAAATTCTAGTTCCAAAACCTTCAAATCTTGGGAAATCTAGCATGGCTATCTTTGCCTCCACAAGTTATTGCGTGGAAGCCTTTGCCTCCCAAGAACTCCAATGTTTAGGCCTTTTCCTCTCACAAAATTTGGAGGTATTGTTTTTTAGGACAAGTCATGGCAAAGTAAACCTAATTTAAGTTCACATTCAGTCACATCATTCATATATAAGGACTCTTTTTTTTGGCATTATTATCATCAATGGGAACTATAGTTAACTATCTAGAAGGAATCAACAAATAAAACTAATGAAACTTCAAGCACTACCTAGTTCTTCTTTATTGTGACACTATAACAAACATAGACAAAAAACTTCTATGCATTCAATTATGAAAAACTAGTAGGAAGAGGAGGTGGTATCCCAATTGGACAAGTATTAGATGGCACTTTAACTTCAAGGACTTGTGGCATTCCCTCATCCAGAACAAAAAGGTTGTTCTTATGTGGCAAATTTTGCTTAAAGGAATTTGTACCAATGTGAAAGCTAATAGAATATGTGGTGTCCCCTATTGGTGGAAGCATTGTCTTTGTGTTAAAGAGGAAATTGGTCATCTTTTGTTTTCATGCCCTAGGAGCCACTTTGTTTGGAAAGCTCTTTCCAGGGTTTTGAAGCTACAAAGTCAAATCAATTGAAAACAAACAATAGGAGAATGGATTATTTCTTCCTACTCCTTCTCGAGTGCCATAAGAGGGGAGGTCCCTTTTGGAAACAAAGACGTGCAACCAATTTCAATGGCACTCCAAAAGAATGGCCCATCCAGAAATCCCTAGACCTAATGGGGAGAAGAATATGTAATTCTAAAAATTCCCCTCTCTTCACACACTATAAGATCTTCATCATGGAAAACAACAAGATAAAAAGTATATGGCTTGCCCATGAAGGTGATGAACAGCTCATTCGCCTTCTTTGTAACTCTCTCTAAATCTTAAATTTTTCATTTATTGAGAGTACAACACACAAGATCTTCATCTTCAACTATTGTGCCAATAGAAGCTAAAGCATCAATTTTCTCCTTAATCTTCAAAGTATATTCAGTTATGGATTGATGAACTTTTCTTGATTGTGCTCAGCTCATTCTTGAGTTGAAGTTTCCAAGCTCTTGTATTTGTCAACTACATCCTTTCAAGATCTTTCTTTCTTTGGACTTCGGTGGTTGTGGCTTGATTGATTTGAGGTCAAGAATCTTCTCAACTCACAATACCACAAAAGCATTTGCCCAATATGTAGTTGGTCATTCTAAACTTCCACACAATAATTATCCTTATCCAAATTTTGTATTTGTTCACCCATGTCAGCCATTGAAAACTATCACAAATTTTGAGAGCTACCTCAAGTAGTTATATAGTCCTTTGCTCTTGAATTCATGAAGCTCCTCCTTGATTTTTAGCTCTTATTTTACTTTGCTTCAGCTACAACATTTTTTGTGAAGGTCTTGCACTAATTTTCCTCTGATACCAACTATGGAGAATGATTTCTCCTATGCACAACAAGAAGTGTGTTGTGAGCCCTTGTAGGTTTAACAATTTAATAGAAATCTGTGTTGGGAAAGATGGATGGACACTTCACAAGATTGAGTAGGTACTGCCAAATTGTGCTTTGTACCAGCCCTTGTAAGCTTCAAAGTTGATAAGTGGACCTCCTTAGCTTTCCAATGACACCATAAAATGGCCTATGTACTTTGGAAATGATGTGTGTAATGATTGAACCAAAACAGTTAACTTTGAAACTCACAATTTCAAGAAAACCTTATATTTATGTCTTGACACCTGGTGGATCTTTTGCTCAGTATGACCAGCACAGTAGGAATTGAAACAATTCCTTTTAGAGGTATCTAATTAGCTTAGCAAGCTAAATATTCCAAGTGGAATGATGTAAAAAGACTAACTATGCTTAGAGAAATCACTTTAGCAAATTAAACTTTACCCCCGATTTTTTAGGACTGTACCAGACAATGACCAGTGATCACCTCGACAAACTTTTCTCTGAAATGGCTGAATAGAATCTCTTCAATTTTGGATAAAATGTAGAAAACTTCAAGCTGAATCCAACAAGCTTTGAATCTTTGAAGTTGATGGAGAAATGACCGAGATATGCACTCCACAAGTTAACAGAATTTCAAGTAGTATGACAGAGAACTCAGAGATGACTAATGAATATATATGTATTAATGAACAATTGTGTACAAATCCATTGGCATGAATATCATTGCCTAATGGTGTGGATAGGTGTGGGCTAGAGTATAGGCCTCACACACACTAAGAAATAGTAATGAGAAGATCGGGAGTGATGCGTTCTAACAACGACTTTTTCATAACCATTTTTATAGAGAGTGAGTAAAATTTGAATTCAAATTCAAACTTTTGGCTCCCTAGGATTAAACTCCTATATCCTAGGAGATATTTCTTCAATGAAAAGCTAACTTGTTCCATGAATCCTTTTGGTAGGTTTTTACAAAGATTCCAAGTCAATTTGACTTTTACAAAGAGATAAAGTGGTAATTAACTACTAGCACTATTTCCTATGCTTCTTCATATGTGCATGGAGTTTAATGTATCCATCAAGCCAAATGTGTAGGGTTGTGAATTATACCAAAAGCTCCCCCTCAAGCCAAACATTTTGGCTTGGTCTTCATCCATCATTCTTCATGTATATCATGCAATCCAATCATTGCTTTGAACCTGCAAAGTTTGGTTCCATCCAACGCTTTAGTCAACAAATCTGCACACTGTATATTGGTTGATACATAGGTTAGTTGAATGTCTTTGTTTAGCAACTTCTCTCTCACATAATGGTAATGGACCTCTATGTGTTTGGTCCTAGCATGGTAGATAGGATTAGCTGCAAGGTGAAGTGAGCTTGTATTATTTCCAAAGATTATTGGTGACCTAGTATACAAACCCAAGTCTGTATACAATAACTTGATCCATATGGCTTCTTGTGTGGCATTAGCCAATCCTCTATACTCTGCTTCTGTGGAAGTCAAAGCAACAGTAGGTTGCTTCTTTGAAGACCATGAAATTAGCTTATCACCTGCAAATGAAATGTATCCAGAAGTGCTCCTCCTATCATCCTTGCATCTTGCCCAGTCTGCATCTGAGTAAATTTTGATATCAATATCTGAAGTGTAGGGGAAATACAAACCATGATGTTGTGTACCCTTGAGATACTTCAAGATTCTCTTCGCAGCTTCTAAGTGAGGTACCCTTGGCTTGTGCATAAACTGACTTAGCACACTGACTCCATATGCAATATCTATCCTTGTTAAGGTAGCATAGTTCAAGCTACCCACCATACTTTGATAACCTGTAATGTCATTAACTTCATCACCTTCATGGGCACTTAGTTTTAGGTTTACCTCCATTGGAGTACTTGCAACCTTGGCATCCTGCAAAGGAAACTTCTTCAACATATCATGTATGTACTTTTTCTGGGTAATGTATATTCCTGAGTTAGTATAGACTAACTCAAATCCAAGAAAATATTTTAGTAGACCAAGACCATTGATTTTGAACTCCTTCATCATCTGACTTTTAATTTGTATGATTCCATTAACATCATTACCTGTAAGTATTATGTCATCAACATAAACACAAAGGTATATTACCTCTGAATTACTTCTCTTGATGAATAGAGAAGTGTCTGCCTTGATCATGACAAAACCTTGGTCTTGGAGATATGTAGTTAACCTGTAATTCCAAGCCCTAGGTGCCTGCTTCAATCCATATAAAGCCTTTTTCAATTTGCAAACATATGTTACCTTCTTAGGGTCCTCATAGCCAGGAGGTTGTGACATATATACCTCCTCTGAAATCCATCCATTCAAGAAAGCATTCTTGACATCCGATTGATACATGTTCCAATTTTTTGATGCAGCCACACTTACCAACACTCTGATTGTTGGCATCTTGGCCACAGGAGAGAATGTCTCTTCATAGTCAATGCCTTGGGTTTGTGCAAACCCCTTGGCTACCAATCTGGCTTTATACCTGTTAATTGAGCCATCAAAATTTCTTTTGGGTTTATAGATCCATCTAGATCCTATTACTTTCATGGAGTCCTTCTTTGGTACTAGCTCCCATGTGTCACTTTCCTTGAGTGCTTCAAGCTCTTCATCCATAGCTTCTTTCCATTTTGTCTTGGTTATGGCTTCTTCATATGATCCTGGTTCTTCAATTGACAAATCTTTGGCAAGATAAACAGAGTGTTTAGTAACAAGAGATGTATCATACCCATATCTGATAGGTTTTTTGCTCTCCCTTTGTGATCTTCTGATTGACTGATTTGAAGATTCAGGTATGTCTTCATGAAGTTGAGTCTTCATTCTGAGTAGGTTCTTCCTTTGCAAGACTTGGAAACTCCTCTTCCAATTCATAGGGTAGTTTAAACTTCCTGCATTCATTATCATACCAAGAATCATTTTCATCAAAGACAACATCTCTACTAACCATGAATCCCTTATTGGAAGGGTTATAAAACTTGTAACCTTTTTTATTTAGGTCATATCCAATAAAGATGCACTTTTCAGCCTTTGGGTCTAGCTTACCTCTTATCTGAGAAGGAATGTGTACATATGCTACACATCCAAATATCTTGCAATGGTCAAGTGAGGGTCTCTTCCAAGCCATGCTTCAGAGGGTGTCATCCCATCAAGGGACTTAGATGGTAACCTGTTTATGAGGTAAGTGGCAGTAGAAACACTCTCTGCCCATAGGTAATTAGGTAACTTTTTTTCATTCAACATAGACCTAGCTGTTTCAACAATCAACCTATTTCTTCTCTCAGCTACTCCATTCTGTTCAGGAGTGTACCTTGTGGTGGTTTCTCTTTTGATGCCTCTGTCCTGCAAGAAGTCTTCAAACTCATTGGAGAAGTACTCACCCCCTCCATCTGACCTTAGTCTCTTCAAGTTCTTTCCTATCTGATTTTCAACTAGTGCAAGATATTTTTTAAAGCAATTAAACACCTCATCCTTGTGCTTCATGAAGTACAATACAGTCCACCTGCTATAATCATCAATAAAAGATACATAGTACCTTGATCCTGAGATTGAGGGGTCTTTGTTTGGTCCCCATACATTTGTATGGACAAGCTCTAGGTAGTCTTCATGCATGTAGCCTTTCCTTGAGAAGGGTAACCTGTGAGACTTCCCAAATTGATAAGCACTGCATTTATATATCATGTGTTGTTTGGAAACATTTGGTATTCCAATAACACATTGATCCCTGCATATTTGTTTCAAGGTTCTTTCCCCTACATGCCCTAATCTTTTGTGCCAAATCTCAAGCTCTGAAAGTGTTTGATCTTTATAACTGTATAGTGCAATATTCTTTGTGTCTTCTAGCTCAAAAGTGAAAAGTCTACTTGATTTTTCTCCTTTAGCAATCCTCTTGAACCCCTCCTTAGGATCCTCCACAAATGCTCCAAATTGGTTGAATCTAACCTGCAAACCTTTCTCCACAATCTGTCCAACACTCATCAGATTTTTGGTAATGGTTGGTGCATAAAGTACCCTACTCAACAAATTCTGATTTCCATCACAAGTCTTAACATTTCCAACTTTAACTACTGAGTGCTTGGTTTCATCACCTGTTTGGACTTGATGCTTACCTTTTGGTTCCTCAAGATCAAAGAGTAGTGCTACATTGCCAGCCACATGATTTGAGCATCCTGAGTCAATGTAGAATAGGTGGTCATCATTAGTACCTGGTTTTGAAGTCATGTTCATGATTAGAAGAGAGTCATCTTGCTCCTCTGTATAGTTGTTGTAGTCCTTTCTGGATTTGAATCCTCCTTGGTATTTGCCATTGTAATTGTTGTTGTAATTGTTGTTGTAGTTGTTATTGTTGTTGTTGTAGCCTTGGTGATGGTTGAATCTACCTCTTGACTATGAGTATCCACCTCTTTGATATCCTCTTCCTCTCTGATTTTTGTAATTCCTAAAACACTCATTTGTAGTATGATTTGATAAACCACAAATGTTGCATGGTGAGGAGTTATAGGATCTCCCCCTACCTTGCTTACCTCCTCTACCCCTTCCTCTTGATGATCTACCTCTCCCTGCATAGTTTGCTTGGGAGATAGAGCCTTCATCTTCCACCTTCTTGTTCTTGCCTTTATCTTTAGACTTTTTATCAGTATATAGAGCAGAGGAACTATTACCTTTGGATGTATCTCCATTCTTGTTGAGATAGATTTCATGAGTGAACAATTGTCCCATGAGAGTTGTAAGATCTGGAATTTGCATGTCCATGTAAAGGTCCATGGCAGTGGTGAAGCTTTCCCATTTGTCATCAACCTTGATCCCATTGATCACTTGCCTCACAATCTGTTCTTCTTCAATCTCTTCTCCTATGCTTGCTAACTGATCTGCTACATCTTTAATCTTGGTCACAAACTCTGAGACAACTTGCTTAGATTGCTTCCTTAATGTGGTAATTCAATCCACAACTGTTTTTTTCTAGCTCTTGTGTTGGAGGAGAAATATGATGACAAGGTTTCCCAAGTCTCTTGTGATGTCTTATAGTTCCTAATATGTGGCAAAAGAAAATCAGAGATGGAGTTGAGTAAATAAGACCTTGCCGATGCATCCTTAGCACACCATGTGTTGAGCTTTTCATGTTCTTCCTTTGTTGGTAATCCTCTTGTTTTGAATGAGGGCAATTCCTCATCTCCTGAGATGTATCCATGAAGACTCCTTACTTGTAGATAGGTCTTCATCCTTAGAGACCATGCCTGATAGTTGTTCGTGTCCAATTTATCAATAAATGAAGGAAAACCATCTCCCATTTTACCTTAGTTTGCTCTGATACCACTGTTGGGAAAGATGGATGGACACTTCAGAAGATTGAGTAGGTACTACCAAATCCTGCTTTGTACCAGCCCTTGTAACCTTCAGAGTTGATAAGTGGACCTCCTTAGCTTTCCAATGACACCATAAAATGGCCTATGTACTTTGGAAATGATGTGTGTAATGATTGAACCAAAACACATAACTTTGAAACTCACAATCTCAAGAAAACCTTATATTTATGTCTTGCCACCTGCTAGATCTTTTGCTCAGTATCACCAGCACAGTAGGAATTGAAAAAATTCCTTTTAGAGGTATCTAATTAGCTTAGCATGCTAACTATTCCAGGTGGAATGATGTAAAAAGACTAACTATGCTTAGAGAAATCACTTTAGCAAATTAAACTTTACCCTCGATTTTTTAGGACTGTTGCAGACAATGACCACTGATCACCTCGACAAGCTTTTCTCTAAAATGGCTGAATAGAATCTGTTCAATTTTTGGTCGCGCGTAGATAACTTCAAGCTGAATCCAACAAGCTTAGAATCTTTGAATTTGATGGAGAAATGACCACGATATGCACTCCACACGTTGACAGACTTTCAAGTAGTATGACAGAGAACTCAGAGATGACTAATGAATATATATGTATTAATGAACAATTGTGTACAAATCCATTGGCATGAATATCATTGCCTAATGGTGTGGATAGGTGTGGGATAGAGTGTAGGCCTCACACACACTCAAAAACAGTAATGAGAAGCTCGGGAGTGATGAGTTCTAACCGCGACTTTTTCATAACGATTTTTATAGAGAGTGAGTAAAATTTGAATTCAAATTCAAACTTTTGGCTCCCTATGATTAAACTCCTACATCCTAGGAGATATTCCTTCAATCAAAAGATATTTTTTTCCACGAATCCTTTTGGTAGGTGTTTACAAAGATTCCAAGTCAATTTGACTTTTACAAAGAGATAAAGTGGTAATTAACCACTAGCACTAGTTCCTATGCTTCTTCATATGTGCATGGAGTTTAATGTATCCATCAAGCCAAATGTGTAGGCTTGTGAATTATACCAACAATCTGCACATTGGATTTCTTACTACTCTCATTTAGAAACTCAAATGGACCTTTATCTTTGATAAATGAGACTGGACAAAGATAGATTTCTAACAAGCTATAATTCAACTAATTTGAATACGTCTGTTTGGGAAATTCAACCAGCGCAAATAGAGTACTTGTCCACACAAGTATGGTGAAGACTTGGACTTCACTCTTCGACTAATAAATCATTGAATATAAAACCTTTGGGGCAACTATTTTTGATAGAGAAATTATGCAAGTTAACATTTCCAATGTGTGTTCAAAAGTAAGAAATGGTTATACATACACCAAGATATGACCTCACAATATGATAGCATACAAAGTGATGTGCGGCTAGAAATAGTCCATGAGAAGAAAAAATGACAAAATGACTTTAAAGATCAAATCCGACTACTAGGGGCGCTTGCCTCTTTCTCCCCTTGTTGGGAAGGTGCATTTTTTCCCACTTCTTAACTCACCATCTTCATTTGATTTCCCACTACATGCCACTCACTAGAAGGTAGATATTGTATCTTTTATTCATTATGAATTTTGATGCGACTTCTTCATCCTTAGACTTATATTTACCTTTAACTTTACCTTTCGTGAATTTATCCAAGCATACGTCATGTGAAAACAATCTTGTACATTTTTATTCAACATCAAGGACCACATTTATAGATAATGAGTGGTGAGAATTTGATAGCTAAAGAATGATGTGAGCTGAATATGTAAAAGGAGGTCTGGAAAAGAATGTTCAATAGTCAATGTTACTCTATATCTTAAAGTTATTTAACAAGTTGATTGGGAGGTAATTTTATGTCATTTATCATGCAAACTTGAGCATTCCTTCACATTAGTATCTAATCCCAAGTTTTCATGGAGGTCTTCCCAAAACCCCCATGGTTGGGTGGTAGTCATTTTCAAGTTCGAAGCTTCCACAAGAAAAGGGGAAGAAGAAACCCTACCCCAATAGGGTAGGCAACCCCGAAGATGTAGGAAACTTTATAAGGGTCTCATAGTGGCCATATACATACCATTATGTGGATGCATACCTATAGAGCCACCAATGAGGAGTCTAGCCCATGAACATAGTCCCCCATTTTCCTCTCTTTGAAGATAATGTTTTACATCTTGTGTTATCCCTTATCTGCTCTCTCTTCCACCATTCCCACATTCTATATGGGATAGAATCACTCTCTAGTTTGGGAATATGATTCTTTCTCATTTCTTCATCCTCCAACCTTTGCCTTTTTCGATTACAAATGAAGAACTCTCTACATATACCACTGCATATGTTGTGTTTCCTCCATTTGAGGCACAATACAAGATCTATTAAGATCTATTTCATACCTATTGAAGGAACTTGGGCCAAATTTCACTTATTTTTTAAGAAAGTTTTCTATGCTCATGAGCTAATACTAAGTATAATGCTTTATTTTTGGCCACAAGCTTTCACTTGTCTTGAAGGATCATATGAAGACTATCTTTTTTTGAACAAGCGATACATTTTGGTGAAGTTATTTTTCGATCTTAAAGAGATCTAGAGCTTGTTCAATAAATATATCAAGGACCCAAAGCACTTGATTGTGTTTTCCTTCATCATGCATAAATAAATACATATAGTGCTTCTTGCATCACTTTGGAATCTGATATTTGAAGTAAAATGGTGGAGCTTTAGATGCATGAAGTTGATGGAATTTTGTTAGAGAATCCTCTCGAGAATGAATCTTACAAGGGAGTACCCTCCCAAATTTAATTTCACTTGAAATTGAGAACATACTTGTGCTTTTATGAATTGGAAGATTCTAGGTTATGATGGAGGGTAGGTTGATGCATAAAATGGACTATATAATCCATATGTGATTTCTTTACACCAAAAGCTTGCTACCTTGTAAGTGGTTTTCGCTAAAGGAATCTAAGTTGACCTTGACAAATTATAGGTCCTAAAGGCTTAGCCTCATCCCAAGACTATTAAAGAGCTGAAGAGTTTTCTTGGGATGGTAGGATATTATAAAATATTTTTTCCAACTTATGCAAAGATAGTGGTGTGTTTGATTGGTCAACTTGGTAAATCAAGAATCCTTAAATGGGGTCCTGAACAAGTTGGTAGTATAGAATAGCTTAAACAAGATATTGCTTTGGCCCTATTTCTATAAGTATTAGATCGCAATAGATCATTCATGGTTGAAACCAATGGTATTGCATATGTTCTTGGGGTTTTATTGATAGAAGTCAATCAACTTATATAATTTGAGATTAAGAAACTAAATATAGCTCAAAAAAATTATTCTACCTATGAATAGGAAATATTTGATATCATTAGCACATTATAGAAATGGCATCCTTATTTTTTTAGTACCAAATTCACAATAGTCTTTGATCAAGAAAGTATAAAATGGTTTGCAAACCAACTAGATTTACAAGGCAAAAAATTTAAATGGGCTAGAATCCTTCAAGACTTTGACTATGAAGTTAGATATATGAAGGAAAAATCCAATGTAATAGCAAAGGCTTTGACCGGAATGCCTATGTTGAATACATTGACTTTTACAAAACTTCAAAGAACCTTAATCTAATCCTTGAAGAGTAAATGTAAAGAATATCCAAGCTAGAATAATGTTTTTTAGGGGGTTGTTAATAGATCAAGTTAACCTAATGAAATATTGACTATGCAATTCAAGAAATAGTTACTTCAAGATAATTACTTGTTGTAGCAAAATGAGTACCTCATTTAGGGCTCTACAGTTCACTACAAGAAAATGCCTTGATTTTATTCTCTCTAAAAATTTCTAAACTAGCAAGGCTCAAAAGTGATCCTTGGAGGTGGATTCAGGCCTAAATCAACTCTAAGACTATTGTGAAGATTGAAAAACTGAATAAAAGTTTTTCTCACAAGCTTAAGCTAATTCCTCACTATTTTTAAGTTACAATAGTTGGAAAAGTTTAGTTTCTTTAGGTACTACAAAAAAGAGGATTTCTCTATTTCTATTCAAATCCTTGATTTTAAAGCACACATGTTGCCATGCACAATTACAGATGTCTTCAGATACCTCTTTTTATTGCTTTTCTTCTATTTTTGACAACTACCGCTAAAGAAAGCACTACTACAAGTGCATGCTTTTTGCAAAAGTTTTGCAGAGAATTGGGTTTTTTCTAAATTTGGTGGATCGCACACTTCTTTGGGCAGCGATCAACTTTTTTATAAGAAGACATGCACATCAAAGAGGAACAAGTGAGAAATCAAAGAGTTACCTCATCATTGAGAGTGAGAGATAGAGTGTGATTGAGAGTGAGTGTGAATGAGATTGTGATAGTTGGGGGGTGGTCGAGAGGTAGAGGCTTCATCAAGAAGCTATTTTAAGAAGATATGGTATCGATTGATTCACATCTATAATATCAAAATTTCTCTTTCTCTGAGTCATATCTTGTCTACTCTTCTGCACAAAAATTTGCCTTATCTTGTGCAAGTACTATTTTTTCTCTCTTCCACTATTCTTGAGGGATCACAAGCTTGTGATTGAGGATAGAGTACGATTGAGGAAATGTTACAAGTGGTATCAGAGCAAAGTTGATCCTTGGGAATGATGGAAGGTTTGAGCAAAACGTTCATGAGCAAGAGGAGCTTATTGAGAAGCTTCTTGGAGAATTATGTAAAGAACTAGGTGGAAAGGAACGAGAAGGTGCAAAAATTTTGCTAGTGGAATTGAATGATGAAGTGCACGAAGGTGCGGGGACATCTAGTGTGCCTACAAAAAAACAAAAATGTAATTATGAAGATATGGAGCCAGGTGAGTTTGCCCTTAACCATGTCTTCAAGAAGGAAAAATTGAATGATTTTGATGGTGAGAAGAAGAGTGGCAAAGATATGGAAGCATGGATTGAAGAGCTCAAGGATTTCTTTGATGTTTGAAAACTTAGTGAGAAGTCCAAGGCAAAAGTTGGGATCCTACACTTGCGTTGTATCACAAAGCTACGGTGGAAGTCTTATATGTACACCTCGACATGTTGTAGTCTAATTCTATGGAAGGAATTTAGAGAGCAAGCATAAACATGCTATTGTTTTCCACACTACCATATGGACAAGAAGATGGAGTCCTACAATTTTTTACAACACAAAAGTGACAAGCATATCTTATCTATTGATGAGTAGAAAGAGAAGTTCCTATATCTTCACAAATATGCATTACAGAATAGTGGAAATGCTCAAAAGCACAAGTTTATTGAAGGGCTTCATGAGGAGCTTCCCCATCAAGTGAATGGATCTCAATGTGTTGATTTTTTGGATGCTATTGTGATGGCCGAGAATTTTGAGAAGATAGAGAAGTTCAATTTGCAAAAGGCGAATAGAACTAGATTCGTTGCAATGGGACATAGGTTGTAGATATCTATTGTAATGAACATGAACAATTCAAAGAAGACTCCACTATCTAATAATCAAGGTAAGAATCCTACTCAGATGGAAAATCAAAGGAGGCATCAACCCATCCATTGGCAACAAGACCATGATTTTATCGAGTGAGCAAAAAGACTTGGTATGTGTTTTCATTGCAGAGAGCAAGGGCATTGGACATATGAGTGCCCAAACAAGGCAATCTTTCAGCCTGCAAAATCAACGGTGATAAACATCATCAAGGAAGGTCCAACAATTGAGAAAGCAGATGATGGAGATAAGTTATATAACTCTACTTTACATTGCATGGTGGCTATTTCTTTCCCAAAGGTTCTTGTAATTACAATTTTAGGTATGCTTTCTACACATAGAATCAAATTTCTTATCGATTCAGGTAGGACACATTGTTCTCTATCTTTTAAATTGTTATAGAATTTAGAGATACCCCTAAATATGCAAGTAATAAGACCTGTGGAGATTGCCAATGGATGCCTACACTATACGAAAGGATATGTTGAAAACCTTATGTTTACTTTTTTTGATAGGTGTTTTTCTAGAAGTTTTCATGTGATTGAGAAGAAACACAGTGATGCAATCATAGCCATGGACTCGTCAGTTCTGAATTTTGCAACAATTGATTGGGAACAAAGAACAATCACTTTAAGGCTAGATAGTGAATCTATCCACATTCTAGGTGATGTGCATAATCCTAAGCCTATTCTCATTTCTAGTATGGAGATAATTAGAGGTATACGTGATGGTTGTAGAACATTTCTAGTATATGTGAACAATATGCATGAGGAAGATAATGATGAAAATCTTCTAAATTATGCAGAAAATCTTTTGAAAGAATTTGCAAATGTATTTCTAGATGACCTACCTGGTATACCTCCACCTAGGTAGATTGACCATGCCATTGACTTATATCCAGGGAGTGCACCATATTCTAGAGCACCCTATAGATTTAACATAGATGAATTAAAGGAGCTTAAGGTTCAATTAGATGATCTTTGTAAGAAAGGCTTGATAAGACCGAGTGTTTCACCTTGGGATGCACGTGTTTTATTTCACAAGAAGAAAGATGGCTCTTATAGATTATGTATTGACTATAGGGGGCTGAATAAAGGAACAATTAAAAATAAGTACCCACTCCATCACATAGATGACTTATTAGGGAAATTAAGTAGAGCAAATGTATCACTTGGATTAAATTAAAATTTGGATATCACCAAATTAGGATATAAATAGATGATATACCCAAGACAGCTTTTCGAACACGATATGGTCACTACGAGTTTAGGATCTTACCTTTTGGATTAACAAATGATCTTGCCACATTTATGTGCTTGATGAACAATGTCGTTCATGATTACCTAGATCAATTCATCTTACTATTCCTTGATAATATATGTGTATACTCTAAAGATGATCCTAAGCATGTTGTACATCTCAAGAAGACTTTGCAAACTCTTAGAGAAAAAAAATCGTATGGAAAGAAGAGTAAGGATTTCTTTGTTAAAGATAAACTTGTGGATCTAGGAAGGTGCATATCCAAAGAAGGGATTCATATTAAAGATCTCTCCAAGATAGCTAATCCCCTCATAGACTTGACTAAAAAAATATAGGATTTGTGTGGAATGTTGCCTATCAAAAATCATTTGAATCATTCAAACAAAAAGCCATTGAAAATTATGTGTTGCAAATACCAAAAATGGGAAAGGCCTTTGTGGTTGCATGTGATGCAAGTGGTAATCAAATAGGATGTGTTCTTTAAAAAGATGGTAGGGTGGTTGCATATGAGTCCATTAAATTAAGAAAACATGAACTTAATTATCCTACTCATGATCTAGGAATGTTTGTTGTTGTACATGCACTTAAATATTGGAGACATTAATTGTTAGGGGTCAAGTTTCAATTGAAAACAAATCATCCGAGTCTAATATACATTTTCACACAACCATTGGTTATCAATAGACAAAAGAATTGGATTGAATTAGTAAGCAAGTATGATTTTGACATTTATTCAAGAAGAACTGAAACAAGAATCTTTTTATGCACCTATCTTTTTTTTTGCATGCAAATAGAGGATTTAGGTGTTAAGAAAAATTTCATTTGTAGAATGGGTCTTATTATTAACAATCCATTATGCATATCTTCTAAGTCTCCGGTGAAAGCTCAAATATTACATGATTATCATGATGAAGCCTTTTTTGCACATCCAAGTCATTCAAGAATCTATTAAAAATATATATATTCTTAATTTTGGACATGTATGAAGTGGCATATTAGCAAATATGTTAGTGAATGCTTAAAGCGCCAATAGGTGAAATCTGAGTTTAAGAGAATGCCTAGAATGCTTCAACCTTTGGATGTTCCTAATCAAAATTGGATGTCTATCTCTATGGACTCTATCACTAAATTGAAATTGACCAAAAGTGAAGATGATGTGATATTTGTGGTAGTTGATCGACTTACCAAGATGGCACACATCTTCACTATGAAAAGACTGATACTACCTTGAATGTTGCAAGACTAGTTGTAAAAGAAATTTTCCAATTGCATGGGTTGCCTAAAAGCATAATTTCTGATAGAGACTATAGGCTCACATCAAACTTTTGGAGAGCAGCATTTGAATTGATTGTAGCTCAATTTTGTATGAGTACAACTTTCCATCCACAAATTGATGGGGAAATCGGGAGGGTTAATTGAGTACTTGAAGATATGTTGCGTATGTATGTGATTGAAAAGTAGGATAGTTGGAGTGAATATTTTCCCTTAGTCGAGTTCACATACAATAGTGCATGGCATGTGTAGCTCGAGCGTAAGCACCACCTCCTTTACTTGTCAATCCGCGGAGACGTGAGGACCGGTATGAAGACCACGAGCAAGTGAAGGCACAAGTGCGTGAGTGAAAGCACACAAACATGCACACACATACACACACACGCGCACAAAGTAAGATCAAAGAGAGGAACAATGGAAAGCTTAGATTGCAAAAGAGTTCTCTTACAAAAGTTCTATTCTCCAACAAGCTAACCCCAAAAATGAGCTCTCTAGCTCTTTTTATAGTTTTTTGACTAGTTTTGGCCCTGTCCAGACCTAGTGTCCGGCCTAGTTAAAAATTAGGTTCCAGGGCTTATTTGAGGGCTCAAACGAAGTCTAAAAATTATGAAAATTGGTACGATGGTACTTCTAATACTCCTCAAGCTCGAGGACTCCTCGGCTTGAACAAAATGGAGTTACTAAAAATAGATAATGGTATTTACAATGGTTTCTAGTGATGAAAATCACTATTTTTGTAGGGGATTCTTCTGAAAATTTGACATACACTTCTTGGAGCTCCCTACTTGCTCTCTCTTCTTCTATGTCCACTTCTTTGATGTGCTTCCATGCTTTGTCCTTGACCTTGCGCTTCAACAGCATGCATCTATAAAAATGACTTTGTTTGAGGCTATGTATGGTTATAATTGTTTGAATCCACCTTCATTCTCACGTTTTTTAAATAAAGTAGAAGTATTTACAGAAATGCTTGAGAAGATGGATGAAGAACTTGGAAAATTAAGCGACACATAAAAGAAGCTCAAAAAAAACAAAAAAAATTCTATGATTTGAAGAGAAGACCACTTGAATTTCAAACACATGATATAGTAATCCTTAAAGTCAATCCTCGCCGATCTAACTTGTTGCTAGGAAAGGATCATAGAATTTCTTCTCGATACACAAGTTCTTTTCAAGTTTTGAAAAAGATTGGATCTCTTGCTTATTTGTTGGAACTACTTGAACATTTAAATTTTCTTCCTGTATTTCATGTTAGCTTACTTAAATGATATGTACCTAATGTTGCTCATGTTTTGCACGACAACAATAAGCTGAAAGATGATGGCTCTTTTGTGCTTAGACCTGAAATAGTATTAGATAGGAGAGAAAGATAACTTAGAAATAGATCTATACTAGAGATTTTGGTGAAATGGCACACATATCCAGTAGAAGATTCAACTTGGGTGGACTTAGATGATTTTTTGACACATTATCTTTCTTTCCAACTCTAAGGATAGAGTTCCTAAAAGGCGATGAGACTTTTGATGGTGAAATAATTCATTTTCAATCTTACGAATTATATTGTGGGTACAATGCTTAGAATGAACAATTAGGTCGATTTATGCATGTAGGCAAATTTTTGGGATGATAAGTTTTATATTCTCTCTCTATACCTTATCTACATCATGTTTTCTAGTTGAAAATTGAATGTGAAGATGAAAAAATAAGGAAACATTATGTATGAGAGAAAGCTAGAGCATGTATAAGAGAATAAAGGTGCCTCTATGAATTTTTTGTGAATACCTTGTTTTTAGTTCACTATATGAAAATGCCTTGATTCTATTCCCTCTCTAGATTTTCCAAACTTGTAGGGCTCAAAAGTGATACTTGGAGGTAGATTTCGACCTAGGTAAACTCTAACACTACTATGTGGATCAATAAATTGAATAAATGTGTTTCTCACAAGCTTGAGCTAAGTCCTCATTATTTTTGAGTTATAGGGCTTGAAAAAGTTTTCTTTTTTGAGTACTTAAAAAAAAAGAGGGCTTCATTATTTATATTCAAATCGGTGATTTTAAAGCATGCGTGTTGTCATTGCATAGTAATGGATGTCTTTGGATATGTCTTTTTGTTGCTTTTCTTCTATTTTTGACAAGTATTGCTAAACACAGCACTAATACAAGCACATGCTTTTGTAAAATTTTTATGGAGAAATCAGCTTTTTCTAAATTTGTTCAATCACACACTTCTTTTGGTGGTGAACAACTATGTTATAAGAAGACTTGCACATCAAAGAGGAAGAAACCAGAAATCAGAAAATTACCTTGTGATTGAGAGTGAAAGTGAGAGTGTGATTGAGAGTGAGAGTATGAATGAGATTGCAATAGCTCGGGGTCGGTTGGGAGGTAGAGGCTTCTTCAAGAAGCTATTTCCCAAAGCTATTGTATTGATTGATTCACATCTATAATATCAAAATTTCTCTTTCTCTAAGTCAGATCTTGTCTACTCTTCTCTGCCAAAATTTACCTTATCTTATGCAAGTTCTATTTTTTCTCTCTTCCACTATTCTTGAGTGATTGGGAATGAGGATATATTGTGATTGAGGAAATGCTACATCATTTCATTAATTATTGTCCTAATGTGGCTATAAGAAAGGCAAAGAAGAAAGAGAGTAGAATGGTTGTTGGGGAGGCCTCTACACCTAAAAGTTTTCATGAGTAGTATAATTTTCTAATACACTTTGATGTTTGCTATTTTGATAGTGGTACAACCAAACATATTACCTTGCAATGTAGTTTCTTCACTTGAGCTTCATCCTACATAGAATATTGTGTCACATGTGCTAAAAACTCCTTTTATCCTACCATGAGGGTTAGAAATATCATTCTTTCTATTGATTATGGTAGTACTTTCATAGATTTAGATGCCTTATATGTGCTAGGGATCAAGAAAAATATATTATTAGTTTCCACCCTAGCCAAAATTGGTCTAGTTATAAAACTCTTTGATGATAGGTGTGTAGTTCATGATCTATCAAATGGTGATAATATCATTGTTTCTTGCAAATATGCAAATGACTCATCATGTGCACTTCATGATTCTCTAGCTATTTTAGATGCAAATTTTTGGCATGCACACTTATGATCATTTGAATTCTGCTAGTTTTCTTTGCTTGTTAAAAATCTAAAATGGTATCCTATTTGCCCAAACTTCATGCAGCTTTTGAGAATGTCTGTCATGAATATGTTTTAGGTAAAATGCATCATTCTTTCTTCCTGAAAGATGGTTCCATTCGAGCTATACATAAATTAGAGCTTGGTTGCAGTGATGTCTATGGTCCTATGTAGACCGCATTCATTTGGGAGTTATGTATAGCTCATGAATTTCATTGATGCATTTTCTAGGCATGCATGGATTTATCCATTGAAAGAACAATCCAAAGTGTTTATGTGTTTTAAAGAGTTCTTGGTTATTGCTGAAAATTTATCATCATGGAAAATGGACACCCTCCATTTTGATCAAGGGGCGAGTATATGTCTTCTGAGTTTAATGCATTTTTGGTAGGAATGGGATAAAAAATCAACATATGGTGCAATAAAAGTCTCAAGAAAACGGAGTTGTTGAGAGGAAGAACATCTCTCTCATGGAAATGTTCTACTGCATTATGAAGAAACGAAGGAATTTGTACCACCACCAACAAGAAAGATGAATCTCCTCCAGCTTTATGCCTCGATATGCATGTTTTGGTAGGATGATACTATCCATACAAGTGTCAACCATGTAACTACATGTGCTCCAAGTTTCTCATATTATTGGAGTTAAAACCTCCCAGAAGCTTGGGCTTGGATTTGGATAAAGTATAGCCTACTCTCCTTGTTGTGTGCAAGTCTTGAATTCAAGAGCTCTCTCAAGAGGAACAAAGAATTCAATGATTAGGGAACATTGCTTTACGTGTTTAAAAGATGAGTTTTATTTAAGAACAACATGAAGACTTTGGGCCTACACAAGTTAGACCAAATGATGTCTAACTACACATCCATCTCAATCAAAGAGTCGCATTTACTTTATGACATGCATGGTTAAGAGTTAGGCTTTGCCACATAGCTTCTAGCTTCATGCTGTTATGTGTGCACCATATGTACTTAATAGATGTCCCACCAAATGAGTGTAGTGTATCACTCCATATGAGGCTTGGCATGATCACAAACCATCAATTTCTCATTGGCATGTTTTTGGTTTTCTGCAACATGCATTAGTGCCTAAATAGCAATGCAGAAAATTGAATGATAAAGCCCTGAACTTTATTTTGGTTAGGTATAGTTCTAAAAGCAAAGGCTATCATCTATATCATACATAGACTTAATGCATTCTAGTTATTCATGATGTTGTTTTGGTGGAAGATGCAATAGAGACATTACTTTCATCTACCAAGGAGACATCAATCATCTAAAAGGATGTGTATGACATTTTTTTGTCTCCTTTTATAGGTGGACAATCAAATACTACTCCTAGTGAGATAATTTCTCAACCTTTATAGGTTCAAATGATGAATCAGACCATTTGATTTTTTATGTAAATTTACATGATACACTATTCATGAGAGAGATGACATTAAAGAGGAAAAAAATCTACCAAAATGGCTAATGAGATAGCAAGTTAGTTGCATCTTTTTCATATGGAAGACCTGTGATAAAATCCATAGAGATTTGTTCCCATGGTTCATTTGGAATGGAAAGTGGCATTAATAATCCAAATGGTTTACCATGATGACGTTTGACACGCTGACATACAATGCATTGAGAAACATAATGTGCAATATCTTTTTCCATGTGTGGCCAAAAGAAGAAATCTTTGCAAGCACAAATGGTGCTTTGTATGCCTCTATGACCCATGTAAGATGGTTCATGCATTTCTTTAATGACAAAATCTTTAAAAGCTTGGGTTATGCACAATCTATGTTGAAAATAGAGAAAAGCATTATGAAATGTATAATGTTCATCAGATAAAGATGCAGCATTGTTGAAGTCATGCCATGCACGTGAAAAATACAAATCAGATGCATAAGTGGAAACCATTTCTTGAAAATAATGAATTTGGATGGCAGAAATATTATTCGAAACAACAGAATGCGAAGGAAAACGGCTAAGAGCATCCGCTACAACATTACCTTTACCAAGCTCATATTGTATCATGGGTTGGGAATTTTGAATGAATGATGCCCATTTAAGATGCCGATGAGAGATTAAGGGCTGATTTAATAAATGCTTAATAGCCTGTTGATCGGTTTTGATTAAGACCTCAGAGCCGATAAGATAGTGTTTCCAAATTTGCAAAGCATGCACAACTGCTAACAATTCTTTATCATACGTATTATAATTCTGTTCTGAGGGCTTAAGCTTTCTACTCTCAAATGCGATAGGATGGTCATTTTGCATTAAAACAGCACCTATTCCTGAACCACTAGCATCAGTAACGACATGAAAGGGTTGTGAAAAATCAGGTAACTATAAAACAGGTGCATGTGAAAGTGCTTGTTTAAGTTTTTCAAAGGACTGTTGTTGGGTAAGTCCCCATGCAAATTTTATTTTCTTTTTCAACAACAAGGTAAGAGGCAATGCTAAATAAGAAAAATTTCGAACAAACTTCCTATAGAAACTAGCCAACCCAAGAAAAGAACGAACATCATTGACTGATTGTGGTGTAGGTCATTCTACTATAACTCTAATCTTTTTTGGATCCACATGCACACCTTCACTTGAAATAATATGTCCTAAATATTCTAGCTTACGCTGAAAGAAATAACTCTTTTCAGGATTAGCATAAAGTGTGTTCTCTCGTAACAAATGAAAAATTGTTTCAAGATGCTTTTCATGTTCACTATCTTTCTTATTGTAAACAAGTATATCATCAAAGAATACAAGAACAAAAGCTTGGTAATCAAGAAAAATATTGTTCATCATTCGTGCAAATGTTGCAGGAGCATTAATAAGTCCAAAGGGCATTACCATAAATTCATAATGGCCAGTTTGAGTTCTAAATGCAGTCTTAAAAATATCACTTTGTGTCATACAAATCTGATGGTAACCTGATTTAAGATCAATTTTATTAAAGACACGAGCTCCTCGTAACTTATCTAAGAGATCATCTATTCGAGGAATAGGGTATCTATTCTTGATGGTAATCTTGTTAAGGGCTCTATAATCAATGCACATTCGATAAGTTTTATTTTTCTTCTCTACTAAGAGAACTAGTGCTCCAAATGGGGAAGAACTAGGCCCTATAAGTCCTTTTTGTAGTAAGTCTTTTACTTGGTTTTCTATTTCCTTTTGGTGTAGTGGGCCATATCTATAAGGTGCTTTATGAGGAGGAGAACTACCAGGGACTAAGTCTATGCTATGGTCAAAGGATCCTCGAGATGGTGGTAGTTCAGAGAGATACTCAAACATAAAACAATCCTTATAAATACTCTTCAAAGGTTCATATGCATCAGGAAGTGTATGAGTATAATCATTGATGACATTGACAAAAACAATGCATGAGTTCAATCCTTTCCTAAATGCACGCTTTACTTGAGTGTGACTAATCAATGGAAATGGCTGGAAATCATGCCGTGCAGACAAAGTAATGATTTGACCTTTGAACTCAAACTTAAAGGTATGTGTATGGTAGTCAATACGTGGGTTATAATGGTGACGAAAAGGCATACCTAATATAACATCATAAGATTGCAAAGGTGCAATTAAAAATGTCCATGAATCAACATATGGGCTTATGCTAATCGTAACATCTTGCACTTCTCATGTTACATTATAATGACTACCTTGAAATGCAGCTTTCACTTTATACAAGGAAGGAAACGTTTGTAATTGAAGTTCTTGTACTAATAAATGTGAAATGAAGTCATGTGAACTACCATCGTCATGTAGAATTTTAACTACTTTATTATTTATGGTACCCTGCATGCAAAGTAGAGAGCGAAGAGAGATATCGTTACCCAAGGTACTTAAGTCCTTCTCCAATGATTCCTCTGTCCAAACAGGAGGAATTTCTTCATTATGGACCTCCATGTTATGCTATTGAGCTGTAGCCGGTTTCAGGTGAAGGGGTCGAAATCTGCACCTTATTTTTGTATGTCCAAGTTTACCACAATTCCAGCAAGTGAGTCATGGTCGCTTCTGTTGGGCATTCACCACGGAAGTTTGAAGGGTAGGTGGTTTGGTTGGTTGGAGAGATGAAGCAACAGGTGGAGTTGAGTAATTGGATTGTGGAGGACGAGGAAAACTAGGGTAAGATGGGGCATTAAAAGTACGCTTCATAGGAAATGTAGGTTTAACATAAAGTGGTCATTGGCATGGTTGTTGGAGACGGATTGACTTGGTCATGGATTGGAATTCTTTTTCTACATCATAGGCGAAAGATATAGCCTCACTGAGGGTTGTAGGCCGTAGGGTGTGAAGCTTAGCTTGGATTCCCACTTCCAAACCATCTTCGTATTTTTGCTGCAAGATATCCTCCGGTACTTCTTCAAGCATTCGAACAAGTAGTAAATTTTGCCAGAACCGCTCAGTGTAAGTAGTAACCGTATCACCCTCCTTCCATGTAAGGGTTGTCCAAGCACGTAGAACATGCAAATGGTATTGAGGAGGAAGAAAAGAATCCTTCACTTTCTCTTGGAAAGCCTTCCACGTTGTTGGACGCTCAGTACTGTGCCGCAGGACATTCCACCAGAGTTGAGCTTTACCTACTAAATAGTTAGTGGAAAATTTAACTTTTTCACTTTTAGCATACATCTCGTCAGTATAAAAATCATCAAACTGTGACAGCCAGGAAAGGACTAAAGGCCCATCCTTTTAGCCATCAAATCGTAGAAACTGGTAGTTTCTAGTACCAATCTTCGAATGAGTAACATCAGATTGGGCAAAAACAATAGCTTTTACTACTCTCATAAGGTTGTCTTCCTCAGTTTGTATCTGTTGGAGCACTTCATCACATTGTCGGATCTCATTCTGAGCTCCTCGAAGCTCATGCCTCAAAAGCTCTAGTTATTGTTCAAGTGTTGCCTTAGGTAGAGGTGAATTACTGTAATCCTCCAACAATGCATTGGCCAACATATTCCATGTTACAATCCAACAATGCATTGTTCAACATATTCCATGACAATGCATTGGCCAACATATTCCATGTTACAATCCAACAATGCATTGTTCAACATATTCCATAACAATGCATTGGCCAACATATTCCATGTTACAATCCAACAATGCATTGTTCAACATATTCCATAATTTATAACATTCCAAGAAATGGTTGTGAATATATTCCCAAAGGTTGGTTTTTACATAAAAATAGCTAATGTGAGGGATATTTTTAGACTTTTTGAGGCTTCCATTAGCATATTGCATTGCTTGAGCACATCCATCATGCTTGTTGTGTCAATTGTTCACAACCCCAACCATCCTCTCTCTTTTTGGCTTTGAAAACCTACTTCCGTGACTCTTCATCTCCACCACACATACAAATACACGTACACATACACATACACATACACATACACATACACATAGACATACACATAGACATACACATACACATACACATACACATACACATACACATACACATACACATACACATACACATACACATACACATACACATACACATACACATACACATACACATACACATACACATACACATACACATACACATACACATACACATACACATACACATACACATACACATACACATACACATACACATACACATACACATACACATACACATACACATACACATACACATACACATACACATACACATACACATACACATACATGTACACATACACATACACATACACACTAGGTTGCATTTATTTGACCGAATAATGAAAAAATACTGAATAATTTTGGAAAATTCAAGATCTTTTTAATATCCTTGAATAAAAATTTGTATGCCCTATTTTTTTTATCGATAATCTTTCGATCGAAAATATTTTTGATTGAAAAAAATTTAGATTGAAAAAGTTTTTGATCGAAAGATCTTTGATTAAAAAGGTTTTAGATTGAAAAGGTTTTAGATTGAAAAGTTTTTAACTCTAAAAAGTTTTAGATCTAAAAATTTTTAGATCTAAAAAATTTTAGATCAAAAAGGTTTTAAATATGTTTCATCAATAAGAGCTACATAGACACTCGTTTTTTTTACTATGTGCTTGCGTAGATTCACAAGGGACAATACAAGATGCCTTTTTTATATAGTCAAACATGATATCATATTATAATCCACTTCCCTTATTAAAGAATATGAACAATTTGTTGATCACAATCTGAAAGGTCTCACATTATCTAAAAATAAAAAATGTAAACGCCATAGATCTCTTTGGCACGATTTCCATTTTTAATCTATATTCTTATATGCAACACATGTAGCTCACACATGTAGTCCTCCATTAGTTTATCTATTCTCTTCAAACCACAACAAAGTTTTGCAAGTTCCTTATCTCCAGACATGTGCTTCACTCTTGTATTAAGTGGAAAATTTCTCAAACCTCTCCATAATTTTTTATCTCCCTATGGATATCTTCTATTTACTGGCTCCATATTCTAGATATAATTTGCATTAGCCAAATTACTTTGAAATAATACATGGTCATCTGAGCATGTATGATTGTAGTCACAATCAACAAAAACTATATCCGAATCCATTCTTTCTTATTTTCTTTATGTCAACATGTTGTTTCCTCTAGTAAAATCTTTTGTAGCATCTATATATCCACCTTTCAACTTAAGAATCAATGTATTCACATAATTTTCTATCTATCTATCTAAACCCAAAACCCTAAACCCTAAAATCCTTTATCTTGAACCCTTAATCCTAAACCCTAAACCCTAAAATATTAATCATAAACCCTAAATCCTAAACCTAAAACCCTAAACTCTAAACCCTAAATCCTAAACCCTAAACCCTAAACTCTAAACTCTAAACCCTAAACCCTAAACCCTTAAGAATAAATCCTTACACCTAGAATTCTAAACTCTAAGCCCTAAACCCTAAACTCTAAGCTCTAAATCCTAAACCCTAAACCCTAAATCATAAACCCTAAATATTAAACTTTAAACTCTAAAACTTAAACCCTAAACCCTTAACCATAAAACCTAAACCCAAACCATAAGTCCCAAACCCCAAATGCTAAATCCTAAACCCTAAATTCTAAGCTATAAACCTTAAACCATAAATCCCAAACCATAAACCCCAAACCAAAACCCAAAAACCATAAACCCTAGAACCTAAAACATAACTCCTAAACCCTCAACCCTAAACATCAAACTCTAACCCTACACTTTAAAACCACAAGCCCTGAAACCTAAACCCTTAACCCTAAACTCTACAATCTAAATCATAAACCATAAACCCTAAACCCTAAACTCTAAACTCTAGATCGTTAGTCATAAATCCTAAACCCTAACCTCTAAACCCTACATTCTAAATCCTAAACT
Source organism: Ceratopteris richardii (assembly GCA_020310875.1). Taxonomy (NCBI): domain Eukaryota; kingdom Viridiplantae; phylum Streptophyta; class Polypodiopsida; order Polypodiales; family Pteridaceae; genus Ceratopteris; species Ceratopteris richardii. The sequence goes on along the minus strand of CM035443.1, from coordinate 114,515,001 downwards.
CTAAACCCTATGATTGGAATCATAAAGCCTAAACCCTAAAGCCTTAACCCTAAATCCTAGACCCTTAGCCATAAATCCTAAACCAAAAACATTAAGCCCTTAACCATAAATCCAAACCCTAAACCCTAAAATCTTAAAAAGAAAGCCAAAAAGGTATAGATATGATACTTCTTTGGTCACTAAACACTCAATATATATAGCACAAGACTCAAACTTAAACCCTAAGCCCTAAAACCTAAACCCTAAACCCTAAACCCTAAACCCTAAACCCTAAACCCTAAACCCTAAACCTCAAACCCTAAGTCATAAACCCTAAGCCCTAAACCCTAAGCCCTATATCTTAAACCCTAAACCCAAAGCATTAAACCTAAAACCTAAACCCAAATTCCAAAAACCTAAACCCTAAACCCTAAAATCTAAAACCTAAATCCTAAATTATAAATCCTAAATAATCAATGCTAAACCGTAAATGTTATGTCCTAAAACCCTAAACCCTAATCCCTAAGCTCTAAACCCTAAAATCCCAAACCCTAATCCCTAACCCCTAAATGCAGAACCCTAAACTCGAAACCTAAACCCTAAACTCTAAACCCTTTACCCTAAACCCTTAACATTTTAGATGATTCTTGGCTTTGTACATTTAGATGATGCTCTCATCAATAAAAATGAGGTTTTTAAGTTCAAGTATGTATCATAACTTACTACATATAAGAATATGATCAAAATAATAGATGTACATAAGTTACTTAAAATTCTTAGAAATATCTTTGGTAATGGTTTTAACTTATCTGAGAGTGATAGCTTAGGACCATTTTGAAGTGGATTGTTGTAATTGGATATATATGTGAATCAAACATCTTTTTATTATGGTTTTAAATTTAAATATTATGTTAATATTGTATAGTTTTTTGTTTCAGTTGAAGTGTTATGGTGTTGTGTACAGTGATAGTATGGATTGTAATGTACAGAGATGATGTGGATTTTAATAATTAATATATACAATCATATGATATGGATTTTGATTTGAATGTTATGCTGTGGATGTTGTTGTTTCAATGTTACTTCAAAGATTATGATATGGCTTGATATAACAGTGATGATGTGAATTTCAAAAGTTTACATATTTATTGCTATAATATGAATTTTAATCCAAACGTTATCATGTGGATGATAAAATATTAATATGGATTGATATAGTAGTGATGATGTGGACTTAAAAAGTTAATATATGCAATGATATTATATGGATTTTAATTCAAATGGTATGATGTGGATGATCTCAAATGATTTTTAATTTAAAAATTAAGATGTCTACTTATATTATGTGGATTTTGATTCAAATCTTATGATGTGGAGTGTCGTGATGATATCATATCACAAATGATCCAAGTGTTATTATATTATTTGATATATTATAGTCTTAGAAGCAAAAAATTAAAAATTCCAAATATGGATAATCAACCTGATCATGTTAAATCCCAAAGAATTTTATCTTAATAAAATATAATATAAAATCTTTTTTAATCTAAAATATTTTCAACAAAACATATTTTCATTCTAAAAGATTTTTTATCTAAAATATTTTAGATCTAAATTTTATTCAATCTAAATGTTTTGAATCAAAAACCTTTTCAATCTAAAAAGTTTTCTATCTAAACCCTTTTCAATGTAAAATATTTTATATCGAAAAGCTTTTCGATCGAAAATATTTTTGATAAAAAAATTTTTGATCGAAAGCACCTTTGACTAAAAAATCTCTGAATCATCGTGCAAAAACTATTTGAACTTCTCCGAATAAGCTCACATGGCTCCAAATAATTCGGTCAAATAATAAGCGGTCATTGAAAAACTCCGTAATTATTCATGAATAATCGAATCATCGAATAATGAATAATACAACCTAGCATACACATACACATTCACATACACATAAACATACACATACACATACACATACACATACACATACACATACACATACACATACACATACACATACACATACACATACACATACACATACACATACACATACACATACACATACACATACACATACACATACACATACACACACACATACACACACATACACATATACATACATATACATACACAAACTTATATACATACATGTACAAGTACATATAAACATACACATAAATATATATGCACGCTGTCGGGAAGGAGACAAGGAGGAAAGAGTGGCACGGAGTTGGATCAGGCCCCGGTGTGGGTCATTCTCCATGTTCGGCGAGCAGTGTATGCACGCTGGGCATCTCGCCCTCGGTATGGTGACTCGTATTGCACGTCATAGGCCCGCGCCTCTGAAGAGAAAGGCCAAGCAAATGCTCCGTGCATGGAACGTAATCATCACGGATGAAAAATTGAAATACAGTGTGGAATAAATAGCAATGCTCAGCGATATAGTATAAATGCAACTCTCGTCCTCCAATAATTGTCAATAATGCAGATCAGTGATACAATAGGCCACTATAATGTGGATCGGTGATACAATATGCCGCTACAGTGTGGGTCGACAAATAGAATAGGCCGCTATAGTGCAGATCGATGATACAATAGGTCGCTACAGTGCAGATCGGTGATATAATATGCCACTACAATGCGGGTCGACGAATACAATAGGCCGCTATAGTGCAGATCGGTGATACAATAGGCCATTAGAGTGCGGATCGATCAATACAAATAGACCGCTACAATGCGGATCAGGTAATACAATGTAGACTTGCTACTACAGTGCAAGAAGGCTCCCACGAGCTTCTCTTCGGTCTTCACGATAGGAACTTTACTTAAATTTTGGTCTTCAAACTTCATAAACTTCGGGTCTTTGGCTGTTTCTTTAAATAACTTTCTTCACTTCATAAATCCATAGTAACCTGGAAAGAAGATCAACAAGCAAGATCCACGGGGTACTCTTTATCTTTAGTCTTCAAAAACTCCAACTCTTTACTTCATATAATCTCTAAAGAAATCATCCGCAACCTAGACATAGAGAAAAAATCCGTGAGGTGAGTTCTTCTCTGTCCTTTAGTCTTCAAAAACCTTTTCTTCACTTCGTATAATCCTCCAACCTTAATATCGGGAGAGGTGTTCCACAGAAGAGGACCACAGGGCTACTCTTTACTTTGATCTTTAAAAAAAAATTTCTTCACTTCATATAATGTTCTTCAAATCATGAGAATCTGCACCCCGAGAGAATCCCCGTGGTACTTTTTATCTTCAATCTTCAGTGCTTTTCTTTTGTACTCTTTACTTCGTATAATATTCTTCAATCATGAGAAACTTGCATCTGGCGGAAAGATCTGGAAAGAAGATCTGGAAGAAAAATCTGCGGGGGTATAAAATCACTTCTTCACTTCATATAATCTCTGAAATTATCAACCGCCCAAACGTGGAGAGAAACAGCAAGGCAAATAAAAAATTGTTAGTACATTGAAACTTATAATAATAACACACTCAGATTTTTATTTATTTTCACTTAGTAATTATCTGACATGTATACGAAAGAAACCTTTACACAGGAAAAGGTATATACGTGCATAGAAACAACCCTTTTAGCCATTCACATTCACAAGCGAACATACATTTGCATACATATTCATCAATTTGTGCACCATTCCACGTTTTAAGCAAATTCACATGGGTTTCCAAATGCATAGATTCTCTTGCACCCATATTCAATTGTATACCCATAGACGCATTAAAGTCACATCCAAGTGTCCACATTTATACATAAAACAATCATGGCCTCAATCATAAACACCTCTTCTCTTTCCTTCATCTTCCTTTCTTCACCTCTTCTTTCTTTCCCTTCTTCACCTCTTTCTGTTCTATCTTTTTCCCTCTTTCTTTTCCCTTCTCTCTTCCTCTTTTTCCTTTTCTTCTATTTTTCTTTTATTTCTTTCTTTTCCTTTCGTTTTCTATTTTCTTATTTCTCTACTTTCTTTATTTTCCCTTGTTTTCTTTTGTCCACAATCAACCGATCCTCTCTCTCTATGCATTGGCTATCTGCCATCTCTCTCTTTCTCTCATTCTCTCTCTCTCTCTCTCTCTCTCTCTCTCTCTCTCTCTCTCTCTCTCTCTCTCTCTCTCTCTCTCTCTCTCTCTCTCTCTCTCTCTCTCTCTCTCTCTCTCTCTCTCTCTCTCTCTCGCTCTCTCTCTCTCTCTCTCTCTCTCTCTCTCTCTCTCTCTCTCTCTCTCTCTCTCTCTCTCTCTCTCTCTCTCTCTCTCTCTCTCTCTCTCTCTCTCTCTCTCTCTCTCTCTCTCTCTCTCCCCAGCCGACTTTCGACTCTATCTGTGCTTCCATCCCTCCATTCCGGGTTCAATAGCATCAAGAGCCGCTAAGTTCTCTCTCTCTATCTCTCTTTCTCTCTCTCTCTCTCTCTCTCTCTCTCTCTCTCTCTCTCTCTCTCTCTCTCTCTCTCTCTCTCTCTCTCTCTCTCTCTCTCTCTCTCTCTCCCCACCTTCGAACACTTTTACGCCACCCATCTCTTTCCTCCACGTGGTTCTATAGCCATCTCTCTCTCTCTCTCTCTCTCTCTCTCTCTCTCTCTCTCTCTCTCTCTCTCTCTCTCTCTCTCTCTCTCTCTCTCTCTCTCTCTCTCTCTCTCTCTCTCTCTCTCTCTACCTTCGAACACTTCTACGCCACCCATCTCTTTCCTCCACGTGGTTCTATAGCCATCTCTCTCTCTCTCTCTCTCTCTCTCTCTCTCTCTCTCTCTCTCTCTCTCTCTCTCTCTCTCTCTCTCTCTCTCTCTCTCTCTCTCTCTCTCTCTCTCTCTCTCTCTCTCTCTCTCTCTTTGTGTGAGCGTCAATAGCTACGCCCACCGAATATCCCTCATCTCTCTCCCAACTCTTGCGCGTGCGACCATTGCCCATCATCTGACTTCTCCTGTGCGGCGGACAAAGAATCTCTCCACGTCTCTCTCTCTCTCTCTCTCTCTCTCTCTCTCTCTCTCTCTCTCTCTCTCTCTCTCTCTCTCTCTCTCTCTCTCTCTCTCTCTCTCTCTCTCTCTCTCCCCCACGCGTAGCCACCATCACCCCTACACGAGTCTTGCCGCCATCACTTTGCGATCTACTTTAGTGGACACCAAACTAGAATGCCCAATAATGTTATTAAGTCATGTGCATTATGTGTGGAATTCACAAAGAAATGCAATCATGTGATCTGAAAAGATGAGGCAATGCTCACGATAGCTCCTCTTGTTAGAAAGCTTTTAACTATCTTCCACAAACTCTATCTGAAAATCAACTGTCTCAAGACGACTCTCTCTCCATCATGCACTACCGTAATGTATGAGCAAGAAGATGAATGAACAGAAATGGACAAAGAGCATACCTGGAGGGAAGGTCCACAAGGAAGATCCATAGAGAGGAACAAATGAGGCTTGGGCACCTATTTATAGGCCCGCCCAAAACATCCTTCTAGATTCTTCTAACCTCCTCTCAAACTTTCTATTTTTGGATGGTCTTTTTTCTTAGACTAAGCTTTTTGGTTTCACACTGGATGTTCATAAATTAAATCAGATTTAAAGGTTAGAACTTAGGCTTAATGATGAATTTAAGGGTCCAATCTTGGGTTTCTCATCGGGAAAGTTAAGGTTTACCTACAAGTAAGGTCGCACACATCAATTGAAGGGTTTATTTATACTTGTGGGCTAAAATCCTAGGGTTCCTAAGGGTCAAACCTAGGGTTTCCATGGGATAAAAGCTAGCTAGTTACATACACAAGTCTAATGTACATAATTAACATGGTTTCGCATCTCACAATCAATCAAATCGGCCAAAACATGCACATATTATACCCCTTTCTCAGTCAAAACATCACTCCATAATGAGAAAATCAATGAACTTTGAAAAAAAATGATGCACACTTCCCTGAGGGATTTCATCCCGACATTCACCCCCACTTAACTTACACATCGTCCCGATGGGCCAATCTGTAAAATCCAAGAGAAGCGTATCAGGGTTCTTTTGAAAAGTCTTTTTAATTTTTATGTTTTTCTTTTCAAAAATCAAAGCATGATCTTATGCACTCGATGCAAATTTATAAAGATTAGTAAAAATTTTAGAAAATTAGGCAGATGCAAGCTTCAAAAATATCATACTATGTTTTTGCTTCTGCAATCAGATAAGTAGTCATATGAATAAACATTGGCTTTCTAGATCTTCTGTTTGTTCAATTGGTTCAGACCCTACAACTTATCCTAAATCCTAGCATATATTAAGCTTCTACTAACTCAGTTTGTAGAATATGCCCTAATTCCTCTATTTCTCCCCTACTCTCCAACTCTCCATCAGATCTATTTTCTTATCTTTTACTTTTTCATTTTTCTTTTTCTCTGTCTTTTTCTTTTCTTTTATTTTTCACTTCATCTCAGCTTAGCACTTTTTCTCTTTATTTTTATTTCACAAATCGGTCTATGTTGAAATCCGGTGCGACTCATGGACTTGTCTGCATGGCCAAGTTTACCCCACCTATTTGTCAACCCGACATAGCGCACGACATACACAATGTCAGCCCTACATGAGATTGACGTCAACTCGTGGCTCTAACCACCCGGCCAGAGTGACTCCACCAGCCTACTGACCCATTCAGGCACATGACAATAGATAGGTCACGCCTATGATGAAACTAGCTGCGACTCGTGGCCTTGATCGCCTGACCAAGGTGGTTCCACCCACCTACTAGCCCATGGGAGTGCACTAACAACATGCACACACATTTACAATTGGCTTGAGTACGAAGGTTTTTCACGAATCATTATCCATATGGAGGTAAGACCATAAGAAACAAATAGTAGGACCCAAGGAATCCCACTCACTAAGCATTCATATAAATCAGCATATACACGCACTCAGTTTAAGCATTCCATCATATTCCCAAGCTTTCACTCCCAAACGTCTCTAGTCTGCTAACTGATTGTATTTATATAATTTCTAGTCGTTCATGCTTCATGCAAAACCATAATAAATTTCTATCTTCATTCTACATGATTTTTTTATATTTGTACATATCTTTATCACACACAAAAGATGTAATGCAAATGCTCTTTTAGAAAGAAAATCAGAAATATTTCACTTGATCATTCGGTTCATCTTCATCGTTGATTGATCCAACTTTTCTTCAATTTCATGATCTATCATTCTTCATCAGCATCAACCTCAATGTCATAAGTATCCTCCAAAATCATCATCATCATAATCATCTTTATCATCATAATCCATCATCATTCATCAATCATCATTCATCATCATGAATCATCAACCATCAGCATCAATCATCATCTTTCATCATCATCAATCATCATCATTTCCATGATCAATCATTAATCATTATTATTCATTTCATCAGTCTTCATAAACCATCACCATCAATCATTTTTAGCATCAATCATTATCTTCATCATCATCAATCATCATCAACCGTTAACCATTATTCATCATCACCATTCAACATCATCAATCATCATCATTCAATCATCATACATCAATCATAATCATTCATCAATCACAATCATTCATCAATCATCATCATTCATCAATCATAATCATTCATCAATCATCATCATCCATCAATCATAATCATTGATCAATCATAATCACTCATCAATCATCATCATTTATTAATCACAATCATTCATCAATCATAATCATTCATCAATCATCATTCATTATTCATGATTATTCATTATCATTTTCCAACAACTCTTGGTCATCCTCATATGTTTTCATTATGGTTCTCCTTCAATCATCCTTCAATATTTGCAAATATATCTTGAAAAGTTAGATTTTTACTTCTCTTATTCTTTTTCAAATTCTTAGAAGGCGTTGAAGCCTCCTTTCCATTTCCCTCGATTTTCTTAATAATATCATCAATTAGTTGTTTCTCTACTTCATTAACTTCTTTGTCAGATTTTATATCTCTTTGAGTTTCTTCTTTACTCTTTTGTTGTTCAATTTGTTTATCAAAGTTTAATTGAGACTGTAATTTCATAACTTTCTCTTGATCAAATACATCCTTATTATTCAAAAGTTTTGGATCAAATGAAACATATAAATCCTGATCTTTCATTGATTTTTCTCAAATTTTTCTATCAAATTCTCTTTTATGATCAATTTCCATTGGTTCTCTTAATATCTCCTCAATATTTTGTTTCTCAACCTTTATCTGTCTACCTTTAGTTTCTTCAATAGATTTCTCTTGACTCTGAATAGATAGCATTCTCATTTGTTCATCAGACCTATAATCTTCATGCCTTTTTGGTCTCCACATCTTTTGAATTGGCTTTGATCTAGTCTTGGTCTCTTCAAAATATTCCTTTATCCCAACTTTTCCTACATTCATATGCAAAGGTATCTCCTCTTGATATTTACAAATTCTTCCTTCATGCTCACTTACAAGTCTTTGTCTGCATGCACTCTCATACACTAGACAATCCCATAAAATTTGTCCAAAAAGATCACACCAAAAACATCGTATAGGTCTCTTCTCAGCCCAAACTTGATTTCCTAGGTATCACTCTAGGCATGGATCTTCTAAGACCTAATGACTGTTTATGTTTATGTGTAGATATGCTTTGAACTTTTACCTCATGTTCATGGTCACACTTCAATCTTTGTAGGTCATTAACTTGGTTAGTCAACAAGTCAACCTTATTTTTCAATTCAAAAATCTCAGAATCCATTATAACTTTTACATCCTTAATACTTATGTCCATTCGCTAGATAGTGTCAGATATTGCATTTATCATTTGCATTAAGGTCATCACGATACCAATTTTGATTTTATAGATTCATTTGTGTTAAATTCCATTTCCTTAAATTGCTCTTCATATTTCCTAAACTATCCTTCAATCATTTTTTTCATTTAAGTTTTCCTCTTCTTATGATAAGTTGAGAAGTAGATTCTTAATCTATGCGTCAATAGAAAAGTGCACACTCGTATGATCAAAATCGATGCAAAAAGTGAATGATCAAAGTCAAGCAATCAAAAGCAATCTTTCTGTTCAAGTGTGTGGAAGAATGCAGAAAATTCAAAGAACTTGAAATGCTAATACCTGGAATATCTGATTCGATGTTGAGGTTCCTGTTTCTCTTCTCAAGGAGTGGGTGGCGTGACAAGGATCATTGGGCAACTTCTTCGCTTCACATTGAGTTCAAGTGTCGGGAAGGAGACAAGGAGGGAATAGTGGCACGGGGTTGGATGAGGCCCGGGTGTAGGTTGTTTTCCCCATTCGACGAGCGGCATCTATGCGTTGGGCACCTTGCGTGCGGTATGGTGACTCATATCACACATCATAGGCCCGCCCCTCGAGAGAGAAAGGACAAGCGAATGCTCGCACGCATGGAACGTAATCGTCACGAATGAAAAATCAAAATACAGTGCATAATAAATAGCAATGCTCAGCGATATAGTGTAAATGCAAATGGAGTCCTCCAATAAATATCAATAGTGCAGATCAATGATACAATAGGCTGCTACAGTGCGGATTGGTGATACAATATGCTGCTATAGTGCGGGTCGATGAACAGAATAGGTCGCTACAATGCAGATCGGTGATACAATAGGCCCCTATAGTGCAGATCGGTGATACAATATGCCGCTACAGTGCGGGTCATTGAATACAATAGGCCGCTATAGTGCGGATCGGTGATATAATAGATTGCTACAGTGTGGATCAATGAATACAAATAGACCGCTAGAGTTCGGATCAAGTAATACAATGTAGAATTCCCGCTAATGTACGAGAAGGCGACCACGGGCTTCTCTTTGGTCTTCGTGGCAAGAACTTTTTCTTCAAATAACTTTCTTTACTTCATAAATCCACGGTAATCTCGAAAGAAGATTGACAAGGAATATCCACGGGGTACTCTTTATCTTCTGTCTTCAAAAACTCCAACTCTTTACTTCATATAATCTCTGAAGAAATCATCCGCAACCTAGACTGGAGACAAAATCCATGGGGCATATGCTTCTTCTTTACTTTATTCTTCAAAAACCTTTTCTTCACTTTGTATAATCCTCCAACCTCAATATCTGGAGAGGCATTCCACAGAAGAGGACCACGGGGCTACTCTTTCCTTCGGTCTTCAAAAAAACTTTTCTTCACTTCATATAATGTTCTTCAAATCATGAGAATCTATACCTGGAGAGAATCCTCGGGGTACTCTTTATCTTCAGTCTTCAAAGCTTCTCTTTCATACTCTTTACGTCATATAATATTCTTCAATCATGAGAAACCTACACCTAGAGGGAAGAACTCGAAAGAAGATCCACAAGGAAAATCTATGGGGGGTATAAAATCACTTCTTCACTACATACAATCTTTGAAATAATCAACTGGCCAAACCTAGAGAGAATCTACAGGGCGAATTGAAAATCGTTAGTACATTAAAACTTATAATAAGAACACATTTAGCTTTTTATTTATTTTCACTTTGTAATTGTCTGACATGTATACGAAAGAAACCTTTAAACGGGAAAAGGTATTTATGTGCATAGAAACAACCGTTTTAGCCATTCACATTCACAAGACAATGCACATTCACATACATACTCATCAATTTGTGCACTATTCCACGTTTTAAGCACATTCACATCGGTTTCCAAAATAGATTCTCTTGCACCGATATTCAATTGTATACCCATAGACACATTAAAGTCACATCCAAGTGTTCACATTTATATATAAAACAATCATGGCCTCAATCATAAACACCCCTTCTCTTTCCTTCATCTTCCTTTCTTCACCTCTTCTTTCTTTCACTTCTTCACCTCTTTTTCTTCTATCTTCTTCCCTCTTTCTTTTCCCTTCTCTCTTCCTCTTTTTCCCTTCTTCTATTTTACTTTTGTTTCTTTTCTTTTTCAATTTTCTTATTTCTCTATTTTCTAAATTTTCCCTTTTTTTCTTTTGTCGATAGTCAACCGACCCTCTCTCTCTATGCACTCTCTATCTGCCACCTCTCTCTCTCTAGCGCCGACTTCCGATTGTGTATGTGCTTATATCCCTCCGTTTCGGGTTGAATAGCATCAACAACCGCTAAGTTCTCTCTCTCTCTCTCTCTCTCTCTCTCTCTCTCTCTCTCTCTCTCTCTCTCTCTCTCTCTCTCTCTCTCCCTCCTCCAGGCATAGCCACCATCACCTCTCCCGTGCGCGAGTCTTGCCGCCATCACTTTGCGATCTACTTTAGTCGAGACTCAACACCAAACTAGAATGCCCACTAATGTTATTAAGTCATGTTCATTATGTGTGGAATTCACAAAGAAATGTAATCATGTGATCTGAAAAGATGAGGCAATGCTCACGGTATGTCCTGCTGTTCGAATGCTCTTAATTATCTTCCACAAACTCTAACTGAAAATCAATTGTCTCGAGATGTCTCTCTCTCTATCATGTACTACCTTAATGTATGAGCAAGAAGATGAATGAAGAGAAATGGACAAAGAGCATACCTGGAGGGAAGGTCCACAAGGAAGATCGACATGGAGGAACAAATGAGGCTTGGGCACCTATTTATAGGCCCCCCTGGAGATCCTTCTAGATTCTTCCAATCTCCTCTCAAACTATCTATTTATGGACTATCTTTTTCTTTTTAGACTAAGGTTTTTGGTTTAACACTAGATGTTCATAAATTAAATCAAATTCAATGATAAATTTAAGGGTCCAATCTCGTGTTTCTCATGGGGAAAGTTAGGTTTTACCTACAACTAAGGTCACACACATCAATTCAAGGGGCTATTTACACTTGTGGGCTAAACTCCTAGGATACCTAAGGGTCAAACCTAGGCTTTCCATGGGGTAAAAGTTAGCTATTTACATACACAAGTCTAATGTACATAATTAACATGTTTTAGCATCTCACAATCAATCAACTTGGCCAAAACATGTACATATTATATCCCTTTCTCAGTCAAAACATCGCTCCATAATCAGAAAATGAATGAACTTTGAAAAAAAAATGATGCACACTTCCCTAAGGGATTTCATCCCGACAATGCACACATGTACAGATACATGTACATGTACACATACACCACGTACATATCTCATTATACATATACAAGTACATGTAGACCTAAACACATACACATACACATAGATAAACACATACACATACATATATGTGTATACATATACATATACATACACACACACACACACACACACACACATATATATATATATATATATATATATATATATATATATATATATATATATATATATATATATATATATATATATATATATATATATACACATATACATACACATATACATATACATACACGTATAGATACACATATATATATATATACGTATACATATACATATATACATATGCATATACATATACATCTACATATGCATATACATATACATATACTTATACATATACATATACATATACGTATACATATACATATACATATACATATACATATACATATACGTATACATATACATATATACATATGCATATACATATACATCTACATATACATATACATATACATATACTTATACATATACATATACATATACGTATACATATACATATATACATATGCATATACATATACATCTACATATACATCTACATATACATATACATATATATATGCTTATACATATACATATACATATACATATACTTATACATATACATATACATATATGTATACATATACATATATACATATTCATATACATATACATCTACATATACATTTACATATACATATACATATACATATACTTATACATATACATATACATATACATATACATATACGTATACATATACATATACATATACATCTACATATACATAGACATATACATATACATATACGTAGAAGTATACATATACATATACATATACATATACATATACATGTACATATACATATACATAACATATACATATATATATACATATACATATACATATACATATACATATACATATACGTAGAAGTATACATATACATATACATATACATATGCATATACATATACCTGTACATATAAATATACATATAATCCATATACATATACATATACATATACATATACATATACATATACATATACATATACATATACGTATACGTATGCGTATATGTATACATATGTGTATACATATATGTATACATATACGTATACATATACATATAAATATAGAGATATAGATACACATACACATGCGCTGTGGTCAAGATCCAAAGAGGAGGACCGCAAACAGGATGAAAGCAACCAAATTGTCTGCGAAGGAATTCTCAATTGTATATTTATGTGTGGTATATTTCAGTTGAGTCCGTCTTCATCGAGGGCAAGTAATTGTTGATTCACTCCTTGAATGATTGCTTGAACCTGAAAATAAATGTTTATTTTGAATACACGAGAATCGTAAATGTGTGTGGATAGATATGCATGTGCATAAATGCATGTTCATGTATGTGTGCTTGAAATATATATGATTGTGAGCATGTATTGTATATATATTTGCATGGGAATATGTGCGCGAAGTCAAATTAACCATGTCTGTAAATGTGCGTGTGAACACACTTTTGCATGTGTGTAAATGCACATAAGTCACATGTAAATTAAAACATTTTAAACATAGCAATAAAGCGACATGGATATGTTTTTTGGGAGTTTTTTGTTTTACTTCTGTTTTTAGCATGACAATTACGTGGAGCTACTGATCGGGGATGAACGGAGAAAAAAAAAAGGAAAGGGGAAGTGACGAGGGAACGGAGGCCGGGGGATCCGAGGTCGAGACTCGGCTGGGAGGAAGGAGAAGCTTGAGTTAGCGCTGAAGCAGGAATTGGCATGAAATGATAGAGTATCTCACCTGGATGGAGCTCTAAAAGAGCGCATGAAACAGTTGCGCCATGTAAGAGAAGAGCAGAAAAATCCACGATGTTATTCTGAAGATGCTACTAATGACCTCGAATCCAGAGTGGCAGATGCTACTAATGAGCTATGTGAAGCTCTCTCTGAAAATAGAATCTGTCAAGGTTTTTATAGGTCGAAGAGAAGCGTGCTCACAAAAAAGATGGGGAATCTGACACATGATCTTTGGAAGAACAGAGTGCATACAACGATCAGGGATTGAAGTAGTAGATTAGGACACTGAATGCATTAATACCTGAGGGAAAGAAGAGCTGCGACAGGTTGAAGCAGACAAGGGAGAAGGACTCGCTCTAGTTTTTTTTCTTGGGGGAACAGTACGATAACTTCAATGGAGAGCACAAACATGATCTAGCTAGGAGAGATTGTTGTCTTCGGGCTGCACTCCTGATCAGAGAGGAGGAGAACGACAGGGACATCTCTGGCGATGGGAATAGAAAGGAAGGGAAGGGGCTGATCTTTGGGGAGACAGGACTTTTTCAGCTGTTCTTGTCTTGCTATCTGCTAAAGAGATGGTGATGATTCGAGATCGTGAATGGTTGAGCTTCATGGATGAAAAGAATTGACGTGAGATTTGTTTTACCGTAATATGCTGAAGTGATCATCATCCTATGCGCATTCAGCGGTAAGCTTCTTCTATCTATGCTCAGCAGTCGAACATCCATACATATCTGTATTAGATCTACGCTTGGCAAGAGAATGTATAAATGTATTTTGGGTCAGTTTGGATAGCTCATGCTGCGGAAATGACATGATGTGGGATTTTTTTTCGCTTTCTAACATAGTAATATTGTCATGAATATCATCTAAATCGCATATGATAAATAAAGGGTGTTGTTTTACCTAGGAGAAACAAGGATTTCTCAATCCTTAGGAGTTTGGCCAAAATTGACAGCACATCTCTCCCTCCAAATCTTCCAGAGAGTCTCACCTCTGATGGCATTCCACAGCCTCGATGAGCAACCGATTGCCTCACCCAACATCACCTGTTGCCGGGTCACGTGATGCCAGATAACACGGGACTTGGGGCAGTCGAAGAACAACCAGATACCTTTATGCCACATGAGAACGGACTTTTGACCTCAATTAGGGGATGCCAAATAGACATGAATTTTAGTTTCCACCGAAGTTTGGTCCAAGAAAGGCACCATCTCTTGTTAAGAGTGTGGTGAACATCTAAATCCTCTTGGGGTTCTGGATAGCTTCTTACCATTGCTCCATTTGAGGCCCTACATGAGGGTGATGATAAATTTATCCGCCTCATTTGTAATGCCCTCTAGCTTGCCATACTCCTCCCCTGCAGTATGGGATTTGGGGGGTCCCATGGGCACTAGTCCCATTCACTTGTAACTTTTTTTCTTTATTTTAATTAAAGTCCGGGAGATTAGGCTAAGGTCGAACTTCCTTTTATTTAAAAAAATAAAATAAAATAAAGGGTGTTGTAATTCGTGTCCTAAATCCATGGAATCAAAATTCCGTTGTGCGAGTTATTATAGCAAAAAAATATGGAGAATGTAGATTTGAGATGTACAGACTCTGTGACAATGGCCGTTTGTGGGAAAGTGTTAGATGTGGCCATCGTTTGAATCTATTTATATATATGGCCATTGAATACGTATTTGATCAGGTACTGCACTTTTGATCATCTTAATTCCGCTAGTGACTATAGGCTTTTACTCGCTATTATACTTTGAAAATCCTTGTTCCATTTGAATCACGTGCAAGTTTAACATTGAAGCATCTTTGTATGCCTGTTTCATTAAAGTCAACGCATCATACAAGAGTGAAAAAGAGTGAAACATTCATAATTTCGAATGCTTTTAAGGTACATTTAAAGACATTGCAATGCGAAATCTTTGAGAGGTTCATTTTTTTTATATATAAGCATTCACGTACCTTTCTATTATCAAGAATGCTGGTAAGCTGTTGCTACTTGCTGCCCCTGTTTGTCCAAGCAAGAAAGAATGAATTCTTGATAGTTGATAGTTCTGCTTATGAGACTCAGAACATTGGCCTGGAGACAAAAAGATAAAAAAAAAAGTGCCTTTATATTGAGTTGCGTGCAAACATGATGATTGAATTGTAAGCTTTATGATATATTTAATTTAACGTGCACTTTGCTTTACTTTTGATTTTGCATGCTGTGAAGGTTTTTAGCGTTCAGCTTTGAACGGACTGGCTAAATATGAAGGGAAGGTGTGCTTTGATTTAAAAATGAATGCTCCGTATACTGAGTTTTGATCCGTGAACCTTCCATATCTCACTTTTAAGTTTGTGCATGCCTCTTATCTCTCACTTATGTGACTAAGTTACTTGCAGAATGTTTATCTTGAGCATGCGCATAGAATTGCTACCATTTAGAGTATGTATTTCTATCAAATCAATTTGAAATCACATTGTCTAACGAGAGTACTCGTGACTATCAGATTAAAATTAAAAAAACAACAAAAAAACATAGGCGATCGGTTATCTAAACATTGTATACCTTTTGCATTACATAAGTATATTTGCATCGTAAATGGATTAAATTTAGTATTTATAAAATTCTGTTTTCTTTTGTTTGAGAGCATCCTGAGGTTTTAGCTAGGATACAAGATAAAGGTATTCTGCACATAACTCTTGAGCGATACACTTTTATTATAACGATTACTGTTGAAAGAATTCTCGAAACTATGCTAAGTTTTAGACTTAACAACATACAAAGGTCCTTTCGATGGGTCCATTGCAATATTAAAAACATTTTGAAA
The DNA here is from genome assembly GCA_020310875.1 of Ceratopteris richardii. Lineage (NCBI taxonomy): Eukaryota > Viridiplantae > Streptophyta > Polypodiopsida > Polypodiales > Pteridaceae > Ceratopteris > Ceratopteris richardii. Next base: position 114,498,312 of record CM035443.1, on the reverse strand, counting down.
ACTCTCGCTCGTGCTTAAGCATTTAGATTGGCCAAAAATAATCTAGTGCTATATGCTAACACATACTTTGTAGGGATCACTATACATCGAGAGGCTTCAGTTTCTTATTGACAAATGGGCGACATTCAGAAGCAAGCTGATCTTTAATTGTGCTGCAACTTGGCCGAAGCATCTTGCAGGAAGATGAATTCACAACAATAGGGAATCCTCTTGTCTATGAGTGAACATACATTCATCCAAAGTAAATCTTGTATCCATCACTTCTCCCTCCTTCCCACGAAACCCCGTGACAGCACATACACATGCACATGCACATGCATGTCCACATGCATGTCCACATGCACATACACATACACACACATACACATACAAATACACATACACATACACATGTATATGCATACACATACACAGGCACATACACATACGCATACACATGTACATATACATACACTACAAGAAAAAGGGGGGCGTAGCGATGTCCCCAAATTGGAAAAAAAACGGGAAGCGTCGCTTATGCGACGTGGTCGTCGCATAAGCGACGGTCAAAATTTCGATTTTTTTTTTCCTCGACCCTCGTTGCATAAGCGATGCTAGCGTCACTTATGCGACATTAATTAAAGAGCATCGCTAATTTCGTCGCTGCCTAGCGACGGTGGGAGACGTTGGAAAACTGCAGAGCGTCACATATGCGACGCTCTGGAATGTAAAAAAAAAATTTTGATTTCTCCCGGCACGACTTGGACGCAAGCAAGAAGAGACCGAGAGAGAGAGAGTGAGAGAGAGAGAGAGAGAGCGCGAGAAAGAGAGAGGGCCACACAAACTAACAACAAGCACGTATGCGCACACACACACACTTACATACACATACATATGTACACACACACATATACACACATAGACACACACACACACATATACATACACACACACATACACACACACACACACACATATACACACACACAAATAAGGTTGCATACACACATGCACACATAATGCATACACATGCACACACATATACACATACATATACACACACATACACACACACATACACACACACACACATACACACACACACACATACACACATACACACACATATATGCATACACACACACATAGAGAGACATGCACACACATACACATACATGCATACATAATGCATATGCATATGCATACATCCATACATACTTACATGCATACACACACACATGCATACATAATGCATATGCATATGCGTACATACATACATACTTACATGCATACACACACATATGCATGCATAATTCACATGCATACATACACATACATAATGCATATGCATACATACACATACATAATGCATACACACATATATGCATACATAATGCATACACACACATACACACATATGCATACATACACACATAGACACATACACACATAGACACATACACACACACAGACACATACACACACAAACACATACACACTCATAGACACACACACATACACATAGACGCGCACACACATACACACACACATACACACACACACATAGACACATACACACATAGACACATACACACATAATGATGCATTCACACACATACACATGCATACACACATAGACACACACATACACACACACATAGACACACATATACACACACGTATACACACACATATACACATATACATACACACTCATAGACACACATAATGATGCATTCACACACATACACATGCATACACACATAGACACACATATACACTTACACATCTAAACATACACACTCATAGACACACATTCATACACACACACATCCAAACATACACACTCATAGACACACACACATACACACAGACGTGCACACACATACACACACAGACACATACACACATAATGATGCATTCACACACATACACATGCATACACACATAGACACACATATACACACACACATACACACACACACATGCATACACACACACATAGAGAGACATACACACACATACACATACATGCATACATATGCATACATAATGCATATGCACATACACACACATAGACATATACACACACATAAACACACACACACTCATAGATGCGTAGCGACACATACACATAGAGACACACACATACACACACATATACACAAACACATACACACATAGACACATACACACATACACATACATACATAATGATGCATACACACACATACACATGCATACACATGCATACATGCATACACATACACACATAAACACACACACACATAGACACATACACACATACATACTCATAGATACACACACATACACATAGACACACACACATACACACACATAGACACACACACATGCACACATACACACACATAGACACACACATGCACACATACACACATACACATGCATACACACACATACGCATGCATACACACACATACACATGCATACACACATACAGACACATATACACACAAATACACACATACACACACATATATGCATACACACACACATAGAGAGACATACACACAAACACATACATGCATACATATGCATACATAATGCATATGCATATGCATACAATGTACATACATACTTACATGCATAAATAATGCACATGCATAGATACACACACACACACAGACACATACACACATAGACACATACACACACACAAACACATACATACTCATAGATACACACACATACACATAGACACACACACATACACACACATATACACACACATACACACACATACACATGCATACACACATACAGACACATGTACACACACATTCACACACATATATGCATACACACGCATAGAGAGACATACACACATACACATACATGCATACATATTGCATATGCATATGCATACATACATACTTACATGCATACATAATGCACATGCTTACATACACATACATAATGCATACACACACATACACACATATGCATACATAATGCATATGCATATGCATACATAATGCATATGCATATGCATACATACATACTTATATGCATACATAATGCACATGCTTACATACACGTACATAATGCATACACACACAGACACATACACACATAATGATGCATACACACACATACATATGCATACACACATATGCATACACACATATGCATACACATACACACACATAGATACATACACATAAACACATACACACTCATAGACACACACACATACACATAGACACACACACACATATACACAGACACATACACACGTAATGATGCATACACACATACACATGCATACATAGACACACATAATGATGCATACACACACATATGCATACATACATGCATACACATACACACATACACACATACACACACATAGATACATACATACACATTAACACATACACACTCATAGACACACACACACACACATACACATACACACATAATGATGCATACACACACATACATATGCATACACACACATATGCATACATACATGCATACACATACACACACATAGATACATACACATAAACACATACACACTCATAGACACACACACATACACAGACACACACACATATACACACACACATACACACATAGACACACATGTAATGATGCATACACACATACACATGCATACATAGGCACGCATAATGATGCATACACAGACATACATATGCATACACACACATGCATACATACATGCATACACATACACACATACACACATACACACACATAGATACATACATACACATAAACACACACACACTCATAGACACACACACACATACACACATAATGATGCATACACACATACACATGCATACATAGACACACATAATGATGCATACACACACATATATATGCATACACACACATATGCATACATACATGCATACACATACACACATAGACACATACATACACATAGATACATACATACACATAAACACATCAACACTCATAGACACACACACATACACATAGATACACACACACATATACACACACATACACACACACACACACATAGACACATACACACATAATGATGCATACACACACATACACATGCATACACACACATATGCATACACATACACACATAGACACATACACACAAATAGATACATACATACACATAAACACATACACACTCATAGACACACACACATACACAGACACACACACACGCACACATATACACACACAAACACACATAGACACTTACACACATAATGATGCATACACACACATACACATGCATACACATACAAACACATATACACACACACATACACACATACACACATATATGCATACATACATACATATATGCATATACACACATAGAGAGACATACTCACACATACACATACATGCATATATATACATACATAATGCATATTCATATGCATACATACATACATACATACATACATACATGCATACACACACACACATATACACATATACACACACACATATACACACACATACACACACACATACACACATAGATACATATACACATAATGATGCATACACACACATACACATGCATACACACATACACACATATACATGCACATACATACACACACACATGCATACATACACATACTTAATGCATACACACTTACATATGTACACGTATATATATTGAGTTCTAACCATTTTGTTTTATATGTTAGGTATTATGGATCCCAGTAGAGAGAGAAAGGCAAAACTCACTCTCATAAAAAGTCTTATGAGAGCAAGAGTTCCGTCTGATACTCTAGGGGCCATAATGCGTGATTACTCAGAGATTTCTGATGAGGAGCTGGATTATACGATCAAGATGTTTAACCAGCAATCAGACGAGGGCTCTTCTACGGCTCCAGATGCAGGAAGAGAGCTAGCTGCTCATAGGTATGTTTTGTTTTCATAAACTTTTTTAATGATATTATAACACATATTTTTATTTATTTCTATCTATCTATTTTCAGGACACCTATACCACCTCCAGCACCTGATAGCAGAGCAGAGTTTCCTATGAGGACATGCATAGGCACCTTAGGATTAGAGTGCGACATAGAGCCAGAGGGGAACATTGTGTATATAGGGAATGGATTGGAGTTCAAGAGAAGAATGCGGGCACTATGCGACTCTTATCTGCGCTTTATCCACTTACCGTGGAAGTAAGTAAAAGTTTTACATATAAATTGAAATATATATCTTATGTTTTATTTACATTATGTTTTTTATTTTTGTAGTGAGCATGATGAGAGGGATAAGAAATATGTGCTTAGTTCACTTGAGACAGAGTTTGGGACAGGATGGTCCCTTAAGTGGTGTTTGAAAGAGATGCAGACACTTATGGCTCATCGTCGCGACAATGCAAGGTATGCACTGCTTTTATGTATATATATGTGGATATGAGTATGTGTGTTTATGCATGTATGTATGTATAAGAGAGAGAGAGAGAGACTAGAGGTATAAATACACGCATACACATACATGCATATATACACACAAAACACATGCATATGCACATATAGATACACATACATACACAACACATGCATACGCATAAATAAATAAATCCTATTTCAAAAATCCTAAATTGAAAACACTAATTTCGATATTAGGGTTTTGAAATCCCTAATTTAAAAACTCTAATTCAACTTTTTAGCCATATGTTTGAAGTATATGTACACCTCCAACGTCCTACTAGAGAGATGTCTCTCCTCCCAACCTTATGCCTCTATATATAGCTACTCGAATCAACGAGGATCATAATATATGTAAAGATATATACACATCATGTAGATAGGATATATAAATATAAAATGGAGTAGATATATTATGCATCACACATACATGCCTAAATGCACACATAAATATATATATATAAATACTAACATATTTACATGTATACATTTACACATAGACATATATACATATATACATGTACACATCAGATATACATGCCTACATGCACACATAAAAATATATATACATGCATACATATTTACATGTACATATTTACACAGACACATATACATATATACATGTACACAATTATAAACACTTGCATATATTACATGAATACATGAATACATGAATATTTTACATAAATGCATATGCATATATACACATATGCATATTTAACACATGTATACATATATCACACACATGCAAACACATACATATACATGAAATACATATATATATGCATACTAACATATGTATACATATAATACACATGAATACACACACATATGCATACATACATGATAAAAATTTGCTCCTCGAAGATAAAGCTATATATAAAATAATTAGGCATACCCCCGAGCTTCATGTTCTAACTTAGAAGAACATGATTTCATCTCTCTAATAGGATTCATCGTTATTCAAGTTATAAAAAAAACCTATTATCTGATATCCATTCAGAAGCTTCAAGTTATTGATTGATAACTAGAGTACAATTTACTATCTAATCTGCTCATATGTTTTCATTATTGCCATCATTTTGGTAAGACATCAATATATTCTCATCTTCATTATCCTTATTGATGTCATTTATTTCTTCTATTGTTAAATCTATGTTCTCATGAAACACATCATCTATTGATGGATTAATATCTATTTCTGGTAATTCCTCTTCCTCATCAGTAGAATCAGCATGTAGAGAATTATCGTCTTCATCAAAAAGATTAGTATCATTATCACATATAATGATTCTAATTTCTATTTCAGATGTTGATGTATCAGTATCTGATGCTGAATCATCAAGAGGACTTTCTTCGATCTCTCTAACAATAAACTGTTCAAACAATGACCTACCTCTAGGTTGCACATGAATGACTTGCCACCAAGGATGAGCATCTGGGTTTTTATAAAAAAATGCTTGTTCAATATGCCTAGGAAGAATATATGGTTCTTTAGTAGATCGCATTACCTTGGAAGAATCAATTGCCCAAAACCCAGATAATTCCTTTCTTAATGTAGAATTACTACCTTTATACTCCGCTCGAAACCAGTCAACCTTCAACATGACCTATCAAAATATATAACAACAAAAACCCATTATTAGGTGCTTAAAAAAATAACTAACTCTAAAAAAAATATATAAACTTTTTTCTACCTGTTTGAATGTACGAAAATGAAATTTCGTAGATACCAACAATAGTTCCTACGTAACCAAGTTCGCTATCTATAAGGTTCGTGTCTTTTGAGCTAGCACGTGATAGTTGCTTGAAAGAAGCAACAATACTAGAATCCTTTGTTTTACGTAAAGAATCAATGGCTTTGATTCTAATATGCTGTCCAAAAGCCCACATATTAGTAAACATTTCGAGCCTGCAAAATAAATTCAATTAGTAAATAGAAACTAACATACATATATGAAAAAAATAAAATATTATTTTAATAAAATTACCTTTCGTTCACAACCTATCATTAACTCTCTTTGCTCATCTAAGATTTCTTCATTATTTGCGTTGGCGCGTTGCAAACGACTATATAGCCAATCCGTGAAAGAAGGTATATCTGTAATGTCATTATTATCGAGATTACGTATAGATCTTTTGTTTTTTCGCCTTTTACTTCGGAGACTTTGAAGTTCCTCGTACTCGCTAAGGAATGCTTGCATGCATTCGCTATTATATGCTACAAAAGTAGAAACATCATTTTTTTCTTGAAATGTAAATAAGAATGGAACCCCCTTACCTGATAATACCTCATCTGTTATTTTTGAAGAAGACTCGTTGGTCCATGCACGTGGAGCTTCTTCATGAACTCTTTCAAGGTACTCACTAACGTAATACATGCACTCTTCAAGCATCCAACCCTTTGCCATGGATCCTTCTGGTTTTGCTCTTTGTCGCACATAAACTTTTAGTATTCCCATAAATCGCTCGACCCAAAACATCCATCGAGTGTTGACAACACCTGCAATCTCTATCTCATCTACAAGATGGACTAATAAATGAACCTGAATATCAAAAAATGAAGTAGGAAGTTCTTTTTCCATCAAACATAGTAGCTCTTTGCATTCACGTTTTTTTTGTGGGATCGAATTTTTATCGATCTCTTTGGATGTAATCCACCTATACATATCATAAAAACAATTATAAAGAAGTTAATTAAAAAATAAAAGATATCCAATATTCATACATATTAAATATAAAAGTATCATAATTACCTTATAAGTGATCCAAGACGATAGATCACATCTCGTATTCCTTTCGTTGTACATCCATCGATAACCAAAGGTAAAATATGTTTCAAAAAGTTATGCCAGTCATGGATCTTTAACCCAGATAAGCTCTTATCATCCATAGTAAACAAGTTTTGAAACAATGCTCCATATCCTGTAGGAGTCTTAATCAATTGAATTCTATTGTTGATAGTCTGTATCTCTTTTGTTGTAAGTACTCAAGGAGCAGATGCATAAGTCGTTTCTTGTCGATGTCTATCAAAAACTGGCCATAACTTTGGTTTGGATTTTTGATCTTTCAAATCATTCCTTGATGTTGTGGTATCTTTTAGTCCAAGAAGATGCTGCCATAGTGAATAACCAATATTTTTGAATATATGCATAGGATCAAGAAGATGACATACTTTTAACTCTTTCCAATACTCCAAAGAATACCATATTGATATGTTCTCAGCCAGTGCCAATTTTCCTTTACCTCTGTTCACATACTCATTATCTTAATCATCACTGAAGATTTCTGCTTCTGGATCTATCAGAGGTCCATCTGTCCATTTTTTATACCAATCCATAGGCGTCATAGGTTTTGGATACTGGCATGTTTCAAGCTTTCCATTAAAATGTATCGCTTCTCTTTTAGATCTTAATGGATGATCATCAGGCAAGAATCGTCGATGTCGAAGATAAATATTTTTGTTGAGATTCTTACTATAGATTGATCTCAACCAATCACCACAATATGGACAAGCTTTATAACCCTTAGTAGATATTCCTGCATCATGAAAAATGATAAAAATATAATTAGATTAAATCATATTTATTTACATGCATATTGAATAAAAAAATTACATCAATAGCTGAACAAACGCCATATCCAAGAAAATCGTGAATAGTCCAAGCCACAATACCACGAATCGTAATATGTCTTTCATTGATGCTTTTCGATACATCAATGACATTAATACCTTTCCATAACTCTTGAAGATCGTCAATGAGAGGAGCAAGATATACATTCATATCTTTAACTTGTCTTTTGACTGGGATTAAAAGTGAAAGCATTAAATGTTCCTTTTTAATGCTAAGATATGGCGGAAGATTGAAGTTTATGACTGCCACTGGCCATGTTGACCATTTACTGGATTTCATGGAGAATGGATTAAGCCCATCTAATGCAACTCCTAACTTTAGATTTTGTGGATTTTGTGCAAATTCAGGTCATGTAGAATCAATATGCTAAAAAGCAACACTATCATGAGGAATTCTGATTATTCCATCAGTACTTTTGTGATCATGTCCCCAAGTCAAAAGCTTTGATAATTCGGGGCTTTGAAACATATGTCTAATCCGTGGAGCCAATGGAAAATGTCTCAATACCTTTTTTGGGATTTTACCTTCTTCACCCTTATATCCAGGAGATTGACATTTGGGACATGTCAAAGAGTCTGCATATTCACCTCTATATAAAATACAAACGTTAGGACATGCATGTATACATTGATAATCTATACCAAGATTGTTGATTATCTTCTTCATTTCATCATGTGAGGTAGGAAGAATATGACTTGGTAAAAACTTTTCAGATAATAACCTGTAAGTTTATCAAAAAAAAATATATTAAAAAAGGTAAATAAATAAATATACATATATACATGTAGGTTTTTATTCTTACTTTAGATAAGGTAAGAACAAGAACTTGAATTGAATGGACACTTTTTGTCCACTCATCTTTTAAAACTATTAATGCATCTTTCAAAATATTTACACAAAATTTGATTGTTTTGGATGGCAAGATCGATTGTTTGTTTTGGACACATGAAGAATGTACCTTCATTGAATGATTTGTCGATTCACACTTTCAAACTGAACATATGTGTGAATCGACAAATCATTCATATCCTCCAAAACAAACAATCGTATCCTGCCATCCAAACAATCATATCCTGCCATCCAAACAATCGTATCCTGCCATCCAAACAATCGTATCCATTCAATTCAAGTTCTTCTTCTTATCTTATCTAAAGTAAGAATAAAAACCTGCATGTATTATATATATATATATATATATTTATGTATATATATATATATATAGATAGAAAAATGAAAATTATACCTTAATAGTGTCGAAACAAATACATTACTCCATCCAAAATGATTTTGAAGGTTGAGAATAAGTAAGCTCGCACTTAGTCGTGTCAAACGACTTCCTTCATATACATGCTTTAGACATTCCTCTCGAAGATATTTCTAATTTTTAGAAATATCAATGCTCTCAGTGTCATTTTGATACCAATCCTCAATAAAATCTGCCATGCCATCATCTTCATCATTGTCACACAAATCTTGTACTTTATCATCTTTTTAATATAGATCTTTCAACTTTGCATATTGCATAGGATTAGTTTTGCGTAGCCTCCTCATGGAAGCTTCTGGTAATCGTGGTCTTACTGGTAATTGTGAATGCTGTGGACGAATATCGTCAACATCATACGTTGGAATCTACACATGTAAATAAAACTCATTAGTATTCCATAAATGAATAAAAAGGAAACTTCAAATATAAAATTAAGTATATAACTTATTAAATATGGATAGAAAATTTTTATTCTACGCCATCCATAATTCACTAATAGTTCATCACCAGCATGTAATGTAGTAATAGCATTGACAACTATGTATCTTGATACATCTCTACTCATGTATGGTGATTCATGACTATTTTCACGCTCCTCAAATGTGCAATTAGTCCTTGAACTATTATGTAACCCTCGACTACTATTTATTAAACCTGCTATATTTCCATGTGTATAAGGTCTTCCATCAATATATAATCTTTCATTTTCTGCATGTAAAATCCTTCTACTAGTAAGGGATGCTACGTTCAAGCATATTCCATAAGTACTCATGCTTTGAACATAACGTGAAAGCCGATGCCAATCTCCCCATCCATATATAGGACCACAAAATGACATAAGAGTGACTTCAGAGTTCGGGGGCACATTCAAATCCTCTACAATAAAGAGACCACGAACAGCATTAGTAATAGTGGATGGAGCAATCATATAGCGATTACCCCAAAAGTTGAAAACCTCTCCATCTAAAGGAACTGGTACTCTATTCCATCCTCCATATCTTCTTCTATCATATGTTTGTACTAAAGAACGATCACGAGCTGGCAATGGATAATCTCCAGCCGTTTCATTCTCTAAACCAGGAGGTAGAGGATTTCTAGAAACCTCTGCTTGTAATTGATGAACAGCAAGTCCATGACGTGTACGAGGTATATTAACATTATGAGAAAATTCATCATCATCATCATCATCGAGCAAGTATTCTTGTATATCAACAATAATTTGATTTTATATATGGTTTTTAAATAAAATAATGACATTTATATATATAGAAAATACATACCCAAGCATTATCACGTTGACTAGGTGATGGTGCACGCTCAAAGGTACCATACTCTGCCTCATGTTCAATACATTCCAATCGTGGTCTTCGATACGTGCCATAACAAGAGTTACACCAACATATAATATGCTCTTCATAGTAAAATTCATCATAATTCCTATCGGAGGACACATGTGAAGTCGTTGCATGGATAGGAGGTGGTGGAGAACCCTCTATTGATCAGAATCTACACATAATAAGAAACATAAAAAAAATATAAGTTATGTATCCATCAAATATATTTAAAATTAAATATTTCATATACTTACAGTATAAAGTCGTCGCACGAAGAGGAGACGGTGGTGGAGTTCCATCTGATTGATCAGAATCTACAAATAATGATATTTGATATTAATAATTTGATTATCTACATAAACAAAAAATTCACATATACATATTTACACATACACACATATTCACATATACACATTTACACATACACACATATTCACATATACACAACTACATATTATTGTGGGATAAATGCATGTATTTTGTATGAATGAGTGTATATGCATGCATGTGTGTGTACGTATATATGTGGATATGTATATGTATGTTTATGTTATATGTATGTATATGTGTATATGTATACATATATGCATGCGTATATGTTTGCATGTATATGCGTATGTGGGTATGTGTATGTGTATGTGTATGTGTGTGTATATATGTGTATGTATTCTAACTTTTTTTTCTGTTTGAGATTAATTAACAGGAGTATTGTATGGTCGAAAAAAATAAGAGGCGAGCTAGCATACCACCTGAGTCGTGGCAGTTTTTTCGTAGACAGCTACGTCTTCAGGAGTCATTTCCTCAGCAGAAGGTACACAAATTAATAGTTTATATTTATAATTTTTATATATTTTAGTAATTTTTTACATTTAATTTATGTATTTTTTTTCTTGAATAAACAGGCTGCTGCGAAGAAGAGAGTGGAGTCGGGCCACACATCGCACCTAGGCCAAATGGGCCATAATGGTTTTGTAGCTACGTTTGTAAGTATATGTGTTATTGTGAGTATATTTTTTATTTTAGTTAAAATGCAAGCAACTAATGTTTTTTATTTGTTTCATTGCAGCGGAAGGATTATGGCCGATATCCTACGAAACAGGAGATCGAGTATGCTACACATTTTGGATATCGGCATTTAAGCGAGTATATGCAAGATCATCTTGATGCCTTTGTGAGTATTTTTAAATTTTATATAATTATTTTGTTTTTATGAATGTTTTAATTATTTTATTTATTTATGTTTGTTATATGTAATACAGGAGTATTATGGAGAGACAAATATGGATGAGGTGGAGAGACAGACACAGGAGGGACGATCTCAATCGTCACAGGGTGATCATGATGATGAGGATGAGGATGATCAGAATGATCATGATATTGCTGATGATGATGATGATCATGATGATGATGATCATGATGATGATGATTAGGATTTTAGTTGATTGTGACAATGGATTATATGTATTTACATCGATATATATATATATATATATATATATATATATATATATATATATATATATATATATATATATATATATATATATATATATATATATATATATATATATATTTTAGTTATTTCAGTTATGTTTTGAATTGTGTGTATGGTATTAAGTAATGAAGAGTTTTGTTCTATTGATTGTTATTATTGTTTATATTAGGCATGTGTTTTAATACTTTAATTATGTATGTGTGTGTATATGTATGTATGTGCATGTGCATGTGTATGTATATGTATGTATGTGCATGTGCATGTATAAGTGTATATGTGTGTATGAGTATGTGCATATGCATGTGTATGTACGTATGTGTATATGTATATGCATGTATATGTATAACTCTATGTGTATATGTGTGTATGTGCATGTATATGTGTATATGTAGGTATGTGAATGTGTGTGCATGTGTATATGTGTTTTAATAATTTAATTATATAATTCATTCATATGTGTGTACCTAAGTGTATATGTATGTGTGTGTATATGTATGTATGTGCATGTGTATGTGTGTGTATATGTATGTATGTGCATGTGCATGTATAAGTGTATATGTATGTATCAATATGTGCATGTTCTTGTGTATGTGTGTGTATATGTATATGCATGTATATGTATAACTCTATGTGTATGTGTGTGTATGTGCATGTATAAGTGTATATGTAGGTATATGCATGTGTGTGTGCATGTGTATATGTGTTTTAATACTTTAATTATATAATTCATTCATATGTGTGTACCTAAGAGTATATGTATGTGTGTGTATATGTATGTATGTGCATGTGTATGTGTGTGTATATGTATGTATGTGCATGTGCATGTATAAATGTATATGTGTGTATGAGTATGTGCATGTTCTTGTGTATGTGTGTGTATATGTATATGCATGTATATGTATGTGTGTGTACATGTATATGCATGTATATGTATATGTGTGTATATGTATATGTATATGTATATGTATATGCATGTGTATATATATGCATGTGTATATATATGCATGTGTATATATATGCATGTGTATATGTATGAAACATGCATGTGTATGTGGATGTGCATATACATGTATTTGCATATATGTTAATGTGTGTATTTATGTATATATATGCATATATATATATATATATATATATATATATATATATATATATATATATATATATATATATATATATATATATATATATATATATATATATATATATATATATATATGTATGCATGGACGTCTTTTTATGTGGTTGTAGGAATGTTTGTGCATATGCATGTGTATGTCTAAGTGTATGTGCACATGTATCTATGTGTATATATGTGTGTGTATGTGCATGTGTATATATGTATATGTGTGAAAGTGCATCTTCATCATGTATAAGTGTATGAGTGCATATCAATAAGTGTGAGTATGCTATGTAATGAAAATAACACAATTCAAATGATCTACAAAGAATAGAAATTGTACTTACAATTGTTAGCCATACTTTTTGCTTGGTTAGCTTCTTGAATAACCTGCAATAAAGAGAGAAAGAAAAGAGAGAGAGAGAGAGAGATCTAGAGAGAGAGAGATCTAGAGAGAGAGAGATCTAGAGAGAGAGAGAGAATTCAAAGAGAGAAAGATGTAGAAAGAGAGAAACAAAGAGAGAGGGAGACAATAAGAGAGAGCTTAGGCAAAACAACAATTCTGCATATACTTGCTTCAGCTCGTAAGCGCAGCGCAATTGCAAACGTTGGAGAGCTCTTCGATTGGATGCGTGAAAATGCCGATCGCAGAGCCTCCAACGTTTTAATTTTTGTTCGTCAACAGATCGTCGTGTAAGCGATGCTATTCGTCGTCGAATAGGGGACAATTTTACCGTCACTTATGCGACGGCAATTAACGTCGCTTACGCGACGCAAGAAAGCGTCGCTTATGCGACGCTTTTAAATTGCATCATTTTAGCGACGTTTTATGGGAACGTCGCAATCCCGTCGCGTCACAAGTCGCAAATACCGTCGTTTTCTGCGTCGTTTAATCGACGGTCGGCGCGCGACGCTAATTACGATGCAAGTTGCAATTTTATAGCAACGAAATTCTATCGCCTTAACCGTCGCTATACGCCCGTATTTCTTGTAGTGATATACACATACACATACACATACACATACACATATACATATACATATACATATACATACACATATACATATACATATACATATCATATACATATACATATACATATTACACATACATATACATATACATATACATATACAATATACATATACATATACATATACATAAACATATGCATATACATATACATATATACATGTACATGTAGATGTACATATACACATTCATATATACATACACATACATATACATATACATATACATATGCATATACATATACATATGCATGTACATATACATATTAATATTAATGTAGATGTACATGTACATATACATATGTTGAGATGTAGAGATATCATGAGGTTGCCAAGCGTGTACACACTAAAGCTCAGAATCTCAGTTTTGATTCTCGAGACCATTGATTCAAGGTCATGCATTGATAACACTAGGATTTGGCTAATAAATCTCCACTCACTTATTCTCAAGAACCTCTTGACATTAAGTCCAATGTGATCACTCTAGAAGCGCCTTTCAAATGTTGCATTGGCAAAGGTGGATCATGGGCAATTGGTGTGAGACCTTGACTAGTATAACAAATACACCAGCAAAATTCAGCCCTCCTGTGTGTGAGCACGTTAACGTTTGCTGGCGAGTTGCTTCTCGATAACCTTTTCACCTCCAGAATCAAGATAAAAAAATGAAGCACAAAAAAGCCTCCTTAAGATTGAAGACTGGACTTAGCAGTGAAGTGCATTTTATTTCATCCCTCATCATTTAATCAACAGACCAGAAATAAATTCATGGGCAAACACATACTGCTCAACTTGTTGTATTATAAGATCATGCCCAACGAGTAGTGGAACACAAAAGAACAACTGCAATTTTAACTTTAGTAGCCTACTCATCTGGATGCTCCAAGAAGAAGTTTTCAATAGCATGCACACACATGCACTTGTGTGCACAAGCAACTAAATGCTTCGCAGCACTTAGTTCATGTTCATATGGAAACAAAGGAAACCTCGCTCCTTGTTTTGCAATTTAAATTCATACCCCTCACACAAGATGAGTGCAATGATCAGTATGCTGTTTCTTTTTCCAATACCCAATGACACCTTCATAATCCATGAATGGAAGCATATAGACAACTTTGATCTTCTTCAGCTCTATCACCCAGTTTTTATTGATTGCATGGCTCCTTGCATTTGGAGTTTTTTTTGGGTCAAGTGAAGAGAAAGGTTCAGAGCATTGAGATACGAAGATAAAATTCAAAGAAAGAATCTACAAATACACTTCAAAGATTGTTGGGCTAGTAGGGCAGACAAACCTACTAAAGAGATGTGAAACCTCCTCAAAAAGGAGCAATGATGGAGGTCGATGGGGTAGAATGCAAGAAATATGAAGAAAATAGTACATTTATTGTCAATCACTTTATGCAGCTTTTGGGGGTCCCAGCACCACTTTCTCCTCACATGTGCAAATGCATGGCTTCTATCTCTAGAGACACAACCAAGAGAATCCCTCAAAATCTGAAAGCTCTTCTTGAAACTATCATCTTGGATACTGAGATTCTTGAAGTTATAAATTCCCTTCCTAATGGCAAAAGCCCGGTTTGGATGCCCATACCAATGCGTTTTTCAAGACCTTCAAGCATGTGGTGGCTACTCCGTTAGGAGTGGTGTGGCAAGAAGCTAATCCTTTGATGCGCTTCCCAAATGTCTCAATGAGGGAGTTATCAAACTCATTCACAAGAAAGGATGCAAAAATAGGATTGAAAATTGGCATCCAATTCCGATGTTACAAACTGGTTACAAGATCTTACCAAAGGCGATTATGAACCATATTACTTGTCACCTACAAGACTGGATCAATGAGGATCAAAAAGGGTTCATCAACGGGAGATCCATCCTTAAGGCCATTATTGATGTCTAGGAAAATCTCGTGTTCGTCGAAGAATTTGCACAAAATATCCTCTTCCTTAAGATTAACTTTGACAAAGCATATTACAGACTCAAGTGGGACTTCATTCTCCAAGCATTGAAGGACCCAGGATTCGACCAAAAGTTCATTCAGATGGTCTTTATATTACTCATTAATGTGTGTGCTCAAAATAACGTCAATGGCCAGCTTTCTCAAGTGATTAGATTAAAATATTCTATCAGACAATGGTGCTCATTGGCCCCACTTCTCTTTGCTATCATGGTTGGTGGTCTCAGTTGCCTTGTTAAACATCAAGTACGTCTAGGTCTTATTCAGCACTCAAAACCAAATGATCTTGAGATTCTTTGCGGATGACACTAATGCTTTTGTGCATAGCAATCACAGAAGCATTGAAACCTTTTGGGCTTGTCTTAATATATTTTCTGAGGCATCAAGATTCAAAATAAAATATGCTCGAACTGCCTTCATGGATATTATTGGACATCCTCCTCAACTGTTACTTGACCACGGATGCAAGTTGATCCCTAACAGACAAATATTCTGCCTCTTAGGTATTCCTACGGGATTTGATGTTTCGATGGGATAACGATGGAACTCGACTCTCTCTAAGCTCAAGAACAAGTTGACATACTAGAAGGGTATGCAGATCAACCTCACAGATCATTCTATGGTGGCTAACACATTCTGCCTTTCTTTGGTGATTTACTTTCTCTACTATTGGAGACCAAAGGACCAATGATTAGCAGACTCTGTTTTTGGTGTAGAGGCTTCTACAACAACCATTCCAACCTCTTTCTTCTTTGCCTCTTTAGCACCCATTTTTGGACACTTCTTTATGATATGATCATTCCCTTTACAGTATTTGCAAAACAATTTCTGCTTTTTTTATTTTTTCTCATCTTTATCTTGGTTCTTTGAATGTGTAGCATTTGCAGATTTTTGCTTACTAGTAGAAGAGCTCCATTTTCCTTTGCCCTTCTGGCTAGCCAAGAAAGCTTGATCTGCAACATGCACAATGGACCTATTCTGCCTTGACTGATCTTCCTACAACAGAACAGAGACTAACTCCTCAAATGACAAAGCATTTGGATTGCCTTTCATCATCAACCGAAGAGCAGAAGCAAAACTCTGATATGAATCAGGAAGACCATTCAGAAGAGTCTGCACAAGTGATCTATCTATATAACCTCATCAGCGAAAATCAACTGTTCCTACAAGTCTTTGATCTTTGCTAAAAAACTATCCATAGAATTACCTTCATTCATGTGCTCACTCTCCAACTAGTTTTGGAGGTAAGCAACACGAGCCTCATTCCTAGCTTGGTACAATGTGGTAAGTGTATCCCAAGCATGCTTAGCTATTCTGCAAGAGCGAATGTGAGGAATAATGGCACGTTTGATAGACAAAGCTATCAATGCATGTGCTTGGGCATCTCTGCCATCCCAATGAATCTACTCTATAGTAGATGCAGCAGAAACCACAGCACGAATAGGAATATGCAGAATATCATCATCTTCGACCCGTTCTGCCTTAGCTTCTGTACCTGCAATTGTAACAGTTGCAGGTGTGATAGGACGTTTTTCAACACCGTGCACAATGTTCCACAGTCCTTTTGCAACCAATACAGGTCGCATCATATAAGCCCATAATGGATAGTTAGTACCATCTAACTTATCCTCAATAGCCAACATACGGAATACAGCTTTCAACCATGGCGGGTGACTAAAATACCTTGATGTAGAAAATTGATTGTATCTTAAAAAGTTGAACAGAACTTCCGAGACGAATTTCACTAGACCTGTAGTAGACTTTGAGACGCTTATACTGGCAAACAAAAACTGGTATATACCTTTGGCACAAAAAGACGAAATAGCCTGCACAAGCACTACGATAGTGCTCACCAAAATTCATGCGATTCTCATTCTGCAACCGGAGGAGTGTCGAGGGCACCCTAGATGAAGTGAGGACCTGCTCTGATACCAATTGTTGGAGATAGACGTCTACGGAAGCACGCAAACAGCACAAGGAAGGAGAAGAAGCTTGGAGCACAACACACAATACTACATGTATTACTAGAGAATGTACAAAGATAAGTAGCCCATTAGGGCAATAGGCGTATATACAAGTCGGGGGAAAAAAACCTCTTAAAGAGGGAAAAAAGTGCCCCAGTGGTCCTAGTGTGTTCACACACATCACTACCTAAATATATCAACAATTTCCAAAGTCTGAAACTCTTGTTCCAGAGTCTCTTTGCTTTTCGGAGGTCCCAAGAGGCCACACCCCTGCTTTTTTCTGATACCGATCGCCCATTTCCAATCTTCTTTGATTTTGATAAATTGTTTGAACTTTTTCCAACTCTTCCATAGGGAATGCACAAGATTTGAACCTTTAGGTGAAACTAAAATTGGGGAGAATAGGAGGGTAGGGAGGCCCAACTCCTACCAACCAAGGAGGCCCACGAGCGTAATCATGTTCTTGTTCTTGAAAATGAGCTTGGCCCAAGAGGTTTCACAATTGCACCAAGCCTTGACGATCCATTTTGCCGCCAACTTGTCAGCCATGCCTTCGATATCCATAATGACCAGACTCCCACAATCTGTTTGGCTGATGCAGGTAGATCATTTAAATTTTGGAGCCTCCCTTCTATTATGGTCCCCTATCCACAAAAAGTTTCTACAGATTCTTTCCAATTTTCCAAGCTCCTGATCCTTCGGTCTCTAGCAAAAGATGAAGTCAATGGTGGAGGAGATGAGGAAGGTATTAATTACCATGGCATGCCCTATGAGGTTGATTTGCAAGCCCTTCCAATATGATAACTTGTTGTCTAGTTTGGAAAGGACCCAATTCCATCGTTGCTCCATTGAGACACCAAAGCCCATCGGAATATAGAGTAGGTGAAAAACTAGACCCCTAGGGATAATTTGGCAACCATGGTCAACCAGCAATTGGGGTGGCAGTCACATGACGGCCCTGAAAGCAGTTTTTGAGTGGTTTATTTTGGAACCAGGCACCACAGAGAACGTGTCAAGACAACCCTTGTATGGCTATTTTTTCTATTAATTAAATCGTGTATAGCTTTTAAAACTAGCATGTTCTCTTGTATATCTTTTATGTTAATTAAAGCTTGGGAGAATAGTCAATTGTTGAACTTCCTTTTGAAAAGAAAAATTACCACACTTGAATTTTTGAATGATCTTTAAAATAAAACACTTGTTTGTGGAATTACATTTACTAGATAGTTTTTTATCTCCTGCAAGAAAAAAACGAAGGTTTAGAGGCTTGTATTTTCCACAACTTTGTGGGAACATAAAAATGACCAGCCCAAAATTCTCCTCTTTCTTCTTTCTGCAAAACACCTCACTCTCAAGACAAGCATTCAACACTTGCTGAAATCAAACAGGGTTTTAAGAGGTGCAACATCAATCTCTAGACTTTTTGTACATAAAAACCATACTCAAGTTTCGTATCCCTTTATAGTAGCTTACCTAAACATTAGCAACTACACCCAGAAAACTTGATTATATGCAAACGGAACAAAGCCATAGAAAATCACTTTGGCACTTCAGAATTTTCTCTAATAGACTTGATTATATGCATTAACGAAACACTTTACATCATGACAGCCAACACAAATATGCCCTCTTCCTCTTTATACCACCTCTATCACTCTCTACATCATACCCTCAACTCACTTCCTTATTCAAGATGCCGAAAGCAGTCTATGAACAAAACATTTGGGACTTTCAATCACAATTGGCTATGCAAGGATAATACATGAATTTTGAGGGTCTCTCACAATGGAGACCTCCCACACATGGGCATTTACTACATCCTCTCTTCCCTGCATATTCACATATGTGCAAAACACAAGGACAATTCACACATTTCTCAACATTACAAAATACTTCCAATGATAAGATCTTATATGAAGTGTCACATCAATGAACAAATCCTACATCATTGCCTATGATTCCTTTCTATATTGTATTTCGCTATCTTCAATTCAATAGAGGAGATTATCTCAAGTCTACAGGACACATACACACAGCACTGCCCAATTCCTCTCATTTCATAAAACATTGAATATTAATGGTGCAAACCAAACTCCATTCGTACCCTATTTTACCTTTTCAAGAATTTCAAGCACTCCTTGCAACGAATGTCTCCATAGACCACATTCGGAGTTCCTCTCTCGCTGCTTATTCCATTAAAAAGTTTCTACCCTTTCTCTCTCCATGTTTGCAAATACAGGAGATTATTTCTCTCTCCTCAAAGCAAGTACTGCAGTAATGCAATACAAAGGATTTGCAATGTACTTCTCTCTCCACACATTTACAATTTATGGCTACCTTCACGCTCGACGTAATGCATTAAAAAATGTCGAATTCTCTCTCTCTCTCTCTCTCTCTCTCTCTCTCTCTCTCTCTCTCTCTCTCTCTCTCTCTCTCTCTCTCTGTGCAGTACTCAGACAAAGGATTTATGAAGGCAATATTTCCAACCTATCTCTAATGTTCCATTCACCATTAACCTCATTTTACTATTGAGGTTCACGCTGTACTCGAGGTTACAAATCTCACAACCGAGCAACAAAAGTGACACCTCAACATGGATGCAAAGATGAACATAGCTTCACTAATGTAAAAAACACACATTATACGTTAATTTTTGCAGCACCTACATGAACTAATTGTTTTACATACAGTCTCACAACAAACCCACAAATGTGTTACTTCCATTTTGAAATGCAAGTGCGGAATGCAGTGGAACTATTCGGTACAATATAGAACTTGTGTTATTTGCTTTTTGAAATGCAAGTGGAGAATGCAGTGAAACTATTCGATCCAGTAGAGAACTAATTGCTGGGAAGCGAAAAGAGTGCTTCAACCTTGTGAAACTAGTGTTTTTGAAATTGAACCACTGTTCCTCAAGTGGAATGATAAAGAGGATGAAATGTGGAAATGAAAATGATGAGGAAGATGATTAAAAAATTACTTTCTTTAGGTTCTTTTAGGGTTTTATTTCACATAGCTTATCTAGAATCTACCTCCTACCTTGGAATGATGAAGATACTACAGCCATGTACTCTTCGAGGTCATTTAAACATAGAGATTAGAAATATTGAAGGCGCATGTACCTCTCACAGAGAACAAACTATCGAATGTGGTTGCAGACAAGCATGCCCCCTACAATGAT
The DNA here is from genome assembly GCA_020310875.1 of Ceratopteris richardii. Taxonomy (NCBI): domain Eukaryota; kingdom Viridiplantae; phylum Streptophyta; class Polypodiopsida; order Polypodiales; family Pteridaceae; genus Ceratopteris; species Ceratopteris richardii. The sequence continues at coordinate 114,475,898 of CM035443.1, read as the reverse complement.
GCCAATGTGTTGAGATGTAGACCACTCCAAGCTCTCAATAACTTGAATTGACATAAAAGTAGCATTAACAACCCATAATGTCAATCTCAAGGAAGACTGTAGGTGATGTGAAGTCCTTCATGCACATGGCATGCCACACAAGAAAGATACATGCACACCCACACACACACACACATGCAAACCACTCTCATGAGTAAGAAGAAGCTAACTCTAAGAAAATCACCTTCTTTCACAAGACTTGAGAGGAATACAAGCGCTAACCCCAAAAAAAGGAGAGTGCATTGTCTTTTATAGACAATTTTAAATTTGGACAACATTCACACTCTAATGTACAGCCTAACTTAAAGTTGTTCTTAAACCTTCGTATCACCTCCCAATCAAGATTTGTGGAAACATTCTAGTGGCTCAGCTATCACTTCACAAGCTCAAAGACTCCTTGTCTTGCACAAGAGTGGAATAGAATCACAAATAATTTCTTTCAACATGTCTCTAATAGGGTAGTTTTACGAGTAAATGGACAAATTAAATGATAAAGTAGATAAATTATGGGCCTCACTTGGCACTTGCTTGACTTTGGCAACTCATTGTAGCTCCTTAGCTTTACTTTGACACAACCCCAACCTACTTCTTGTGTTTTTCTTCACTTATAAGTGCATTTCGCAGTATCTACTCCAACAACATATACATATGCATTCACGTGTACATATGCATTTATAGACACATTGTGTGTGAGTCAGACACCATTATGGCCGATAGCTCGATGGGAAGGGTGGTATATTTAGACCAAACATCAAAAACCACTTACATACCACATATCGTCTCTTTCGTAACCTCCTTGAGGTATGGGAGTGCGAATACGTGAAAGAAGACAACCATAAGACTATAAAGGGGCACCATGGAGCATGTAAGAACCCATGCATCAACCTATTAGCTCCTGAAGTAGGTGAGACTACTAACACTCAGACAAATCCAACACCCAAATAGCAACCAAAGGTTTCCTACCAAGCCAAAACTTGTAGTACAAAACCCTTAATCGAGAAGGGTCCCTAGAGATCAATGGATCCCTAATAACTTAGTGGCCCCCTAACAACTTGAATAGATATTATGGGTAATTTTATGCTTGCTTACTTGCTCCCTTCAACCTAACAGAAAACCCGCAAGCAGAGGCAATCTTCTTGTCCTTTACATCCTGACAAACCACAACTCCAATCCATCTCCCTCACCAAGATTAGCCCTAAGTTCGCTTTTGTTAACTCTTCACATGTCACGTTCAAGCAGCCATCCCTTAAAGCTAATTCTTCAATACTAATTCCTCTCTCGACATTTAGCACATATCAACTTTGGATTTATTTCACGCTGAAGAATTAGCCCTATCCTCATCTAAGTCACATATACCTTCAAAACGTATCGATAATAATATTGTAAGAACGCAAAATAACGAGCGAAAAAGTTCTCTTACTTTTCATGCAATTGCCAAATTATCAGCATTTCTTCCATGCTTACAATTCTATTTTCTCATAAGCATCATCTCAACAAGACACCCTCACAAGTACCACACATTCAAACTTTGAGCATTCAATCATATAATCTAACACCCTAGCATCAACTCCTCCTTTCAATAGCTAGAGTTATTTTCTTCTCGCTTTCATTTCATACATATGATAGATCATTCAATTCATAAAACTAAAAAGTGTGCTCCTTCTCATTGCAGCCTCCACTCTCAATTGCACCAGCTTAGCTCTCATGCATGTGCACTTATTCCATTAATTTCACATATGCATTCTTTCTCAAACCTGAATCCAAGTATGCATCCCCAAACACGTATTATAACCCATTTTTTCAATGAGTGCAAGTAAATCCCTTCTAATGGGAATGCAAAGATTGTCCCTCATGCCATCCCATCCCCATTTGACTATGAACCCATCATATTCCAATACTTTTTATGCTCACTTAACGCTCAAGGATACTCATCCCAATGCAATTCTTATGTGCTTTAAGTGCAATTCATGCGAATGCATTTCTTTTGAATCAATCACTCCCCCTTTAAAGCGCACACATCCACATGTCATGCTTTTTATAGCATATGATGGTACCTGTTAGTCATAATAAGAAAAAGAAAAAAGAAACTCGTAACAAACTTCCCAATGTCACATGCTTGATCAAATTCACAATTAAGCATTAGGTTTCTTGGTGCTTCTTTTATGTATAAATGAGATACATTTGTGATTGCAACACAAAACAATTCCAATCGTGAGATGAACGATGCAGGCTTGAATTTTCTTATTCAACTTTCATATATGCTTGAATAGGCCTATTCTCAATAAATTAACATATTCTAGCTATCAGATTTTACGTTTTCCTCTACTCTTGCCTTCTCCCAAAATAGATATACATCCATCCACTATTACTCACCTATGTTGAATCCCCATGTTCATATCCCCTCTATGCATGATTATGCAGAAGCATTCATTTATCTTCCCTATATGTGCATGCATTCACATCATTTCACATGCAATTATACCTTGTAGGGAACTTTATCTCATACGTTATACCAAAGATTAAGACCCTAATTCTCATGAAAGAAAGCTCAAATGGGAGAAGAGACTATTTTACCCTTTGTTTTATAGCCCCAACATTACGCAATAATGTAAATGCTTAGATTTAAAACATGTACCACGTGTATGAAAATTCAAAGATCTACTGGATGTAGGGAGTCTTCCACTGAATTCTTCCATATGTCTATAATCGCCACTTCATCTCTTTTCTTCAATGATCATCCTTCAAAGATGCCTTGTTGGGGAATTCTTCATATGCAATAGCTCCACAGAGCGATCGCCTCAAGGTTTTGAGGAGGTTAGACACATCTTGAATTTTTTATATGGAGTAGCTCCCCAATTGGATATTCACATAGTATTTTGCAAGTTTCCCATGAAGTAAAAGACCTACTTGTAGGACATCCAAGCTCGTTGATGAACCTTTGCCTTCGGCTAGATGGTTACAATTCAATTTTCCTCTATGTCTACCTCTTAAGCTCTTCGTTCCTTCATACCATTCCCCTCGATGAGACGTATGAAAACTCCAAAATGATGCAAGTGATTCAAATGCTTTGGCCACCTTATGACACTCCTGAATGATACAAAGTGTATGAAAATCCAAATACCTCCCTCTTGAAGGTGCGCAGCTATGGCTGCTCAATTCTACAAAGACGACGATAGACAGAATGAAACAAAGAGAGAGAGAGAGATTCTTCTGAAATTGCACATCGGCAGCAGCGTACGCACTCATGACTGGAATCACATTATATCTTTGTTTATCATTTTCTTACATAAAATGTGCCACATCATCAAATCTCCCCTTTAAGCTCAGAATGAGCTTGAATACAAAATGAAAGAAATACATATGTCCATACAAGATGAAATAACATGAAATGAAATCTAAATACAAACTAAAGCTTCCTAACTCCTAAAGCTTCTCTCAAGTAGATGAACTTGTCTTTGGGAAGAGCTTTTGTGAAGATATCCACCACTTGTTCTCCATTACTGATGTGGATCAGCTCCACTTCTCCTTCGATTACTTTCTCACGAACAAAGTAATAATGAACTTCGATGTGCTTCGATTACGCATGATAAACTAGATTCTTTGATAACATTGTGCTGCTCACATTGTCACAATAGATGACCACCTTTCTGTCGATGTAGACTCCCATGTCTTCAAGTAGGTATTTAATCCATGTTGCTTCAGAAACAGCTTGTGTAATGCCTCTATATTCAGCTTTCGTACTTCACAAAGCGACAGTTGGTTGCTTCTTGCTACTCAATGAATGATTGCACTTCCAAGCAAAAATGAAAATCCACTTGTTGACCTTCGATCCATGACATTTCCTGCCCAATTGGCATGTGTGTATGGATATATACATGGCTGAGCTTTTCTCTCATAAAACAAGCCAAAATTACATGTTCCTTTCACATATCGCAATATGCGTAGCACTGCATCCAAGTGCAATCTACATGGTTGATGCATAAACTGATTCACCAAACCAACTGCAAAACTCAAATCTAGTCTTGTCTTGGTTACATAAATCAAACTTCCAACCATCTTTCTATACATATTGGCATCATGCAAGTACTTCCCATCATCCATAAGCTTAACATTAGCATCAAGTGGCGTATCAACAGCTTTGCAAGCACTCATACCAAATCTCTCAAGCATTTCCAACATATAATTGCGTCCTATCATCCAAATTCCCTATTTCATTGAAATTACTTCAATTCCCAAAAAGTATTTTAGCTCTCCCAAATCCGACATCAAAAATTGAGATTTTAGTTGCCTTTTCAAATCATCAATCCTCTTCTCATCATTGCCAGTAATTATCAAATCATCGACATAAATCACTAAGCACTCACTTTCAAACCAAGAGTCATTCTCATCAAACACAACATCTCCACTGACCATAAATCCTTTGTTGGATGGATTACAAAATATGTACCCCTTTTGATTTATATCATACCCTATGAAGATGCATTTCTCTGCCTTAGGGTCTAAATTACCTCTCATTTGAGATGGAACATGCACATAAGCAACACAACCAGATATTTTGCAATGTTCCAGTGATGGTCTCCTACCATGCCATGCCTCATAGGGGATCATCCCATAAAGGGAATTAGAAGGTAGCCTGTTGACAAGATAAGTGGCAGTAGAAACAGCCTCTGCCCATAAGTAATTAGGAAACTTCTTTTCATTTAGCATAGATCTAGGTGCTTCCACAATCAATCTGTTCCTCCTCTTTGCTACTCAATTTTGCTCAGGAGTATATCTAGTTGTGATCTCTCTCTTGATACCTCTATCCTACAAAAATGTATCAAAATCATTGGAGAAGTACTCACCTCCTCCATCTGACCTTATCCTCTTTAAGCTCTTTCTTGTTTGATTTTCCACAAGTGCAAGATACTTTTTGAAACAACTGAACACTTCATCCTTATGTTTCATGAAATACAAGATAGTCCACCTACTGAAATCATCAATAAATGACACATAGTACCTTGAGCCTGAAATGGAAGGGTCCTTGCTTGGTCCCCACACATCTGAAGGTCAAATTACCATATCACTTGGAAGAAGAATTTCCAAGCCTCACCAAGGAGAAGCCAAGCACAATTGAAGACATCAAATCAGATGATGAGGACACCATCAACTTGGAAGAGTTTAGAGCATGGAAATCAAAAGGCAAGGTCAAGATGAAGAGGTTGGAGGACATACCTGAGTAATCCAATCAATCCTTAAGGACATCACAAAGAGAGATTAAGAAGCCAATTAGATATGGGTATGATACTTCAGTAGTCACTAAGGATTCTATTTATCTTGCTAAGCATTTATCACTTGAAGAAACTTCTTCATATGAAGAAGCAAGTACCAAAGCAGAAAGGAAGGAGGCTATGGATGAAGAAATAGAAGTACCCCAAGAGAATGACACTTGGGATCTAGTACCCAAGAAAGCATCAATGAAGGTAATTGGTTCTAGGTGGATTTACAAAACCAAAAGGAACTCAGATGGATCCATAAACACGTACAAAGCTAGGCTTGTGGCTAAGGGTTTTGCACAAACCCAAGGTGTAGACTATGAAGAAACTTTTTCACCAGTGGCTAAGATGCCAACCATCAGAGTATTGGTAAGTGTAGCTGCATCTAGAAATTGGAATATGTATCAACCAGATGTGAAAAATGCTTTTCTCAATGGGTGGAGTTAAGAGGAGGTTTACATGGCTCAACCTCCTAGCTATGAAGATCCAAGCAAGGTAAATCATGTATGCAAATTAAAGAAAGCTCTTTATGTATGACTCACTTGAATTTTTTACATTCATTGATGACTATAGCTGATACACTTGGATATATTTTTTGAAGCATAATGATGAAGTTTTTGAATGCTTTCTCAAATTCAAGAACATGGTCAAGAAGCAACTGGGCATGTACATTAAATGTTTACTATCATATTTAGGGGGGGCGGGGAGTATATTTCAAAGGAACTTGATTAATATCTTAGTGATCATGGAATCAAAAGTAAATTTTCTTGTAGATACACACCCCCAAAAATGGTGTTGTAGAATGCAAGAATCGTATGATTGAAGAGGTTGCTAGAGCCATGTTAAATGAAAAGAACATGCCAAACACATTTTGGGCAGGAGATTTTCATAGAGTTGTACATGTCATAAATAAAGCTCCAATATGAATGGTTCATGGTTTGATTCCTTATGAGAGATGATGGAAGAATTAAAAAAATGTCATCTATCTACAAGTGTTTGGATGTATTTCTTTTGCAACGTTCCTAGTCAATTGAAACATAAGTTTGAGCCTAGATCAAAGGATATCGATGCTATAACACTATAAGAAAAGAATGTATACTGAGTAGAGATGTTATATTTGATGTGCATGCCTCATGGTGTACATCCAGAGACATGGTTCTGATAAAGAATGATATGAATGATGCTATATGTAATGTTCGTGATGAGCTAGAGATAAGTTATAGACATTTCAATCATGAAGAAAGTGAAGATTATGGTTCGTATGAGTTTCTGACGCATGAAACAATAGGGAATAAAAATGTGAAAGACTATGCAAGGAGAAATGAGAAAGGGAAGGAGAAAATGAGAGAGTATACTTTTGATTCAGATATAAATGATTAGGAAGTTACACCTAGGAGGTTGAAAAATATGGAGGAAAAATAAGTTCCTCCACATGCAAGAAAAGAAACACATTTAAGATCAAATGAAGAAACTCTTGTGAGACTATCTATGAGAGTAATACATCATGTGGATAGACAAAATCTATACAAAAGGTCTATAAAACTTCATTATGCATACATGACACAAAGAATCAAGCATGATGAGCCAAAGAACTTTCATAATGTGTCACAAAATGAAGATTGGTGCAAAGAAATGGATGATAAGATGAGCACATTGAAGAAGAATGATACATGGTGATTAGTGAGATTGCCATTGAGAGGAGGATTAAGAAAATGGACTCTAACACTTTTTCAATGGTCAACTCATAAATAGAGAATGGAATTGAAATTACGGACATCATGCTCCTACAAAATCATTCATATAAAAACTCATATGGCACTGCCAAGGTAGGGGTGGTTCCCATTGCCATGTCACACAAATACAATGGCAGTTCCCCTCTTCATAAACTTAAACACAATCAACACCAAGGTACTCTAAGATAGGGGGGTGATCATTGTTGCTCTCTTAATACCAACACATTATAAACACTACACAGGTACTCTTAAGGCAGGGGTTGTCCATGCCGCCCTCTTAGCACCAACACATAAGACTCTAAACACTCACAAGAATGATATTCTCACTAACAAGAGGAGCCAACTAGTTCCACAATCCTCAATGGGTTTCCGATGATGGAAAAGAGAGCGGGAAGATGGAAGAAGTAGGAAATGAGAGAACAGGAGAGGGTGTAGTGGATTGAATAAGGAAAGGTTAGGGTAATAGAGATAGAAAGAATTGTAGAAATGAACTTACTTGAAATTGAAATGTTACAAAGAAATTGGGACTCACAAGTTAAGAGCTTGCATTGCTCTCTCAACATAGGCACATAGGGTAGACTCTTTTTCCTAGCTTTGGAGCATGCACTATGCTCGTAACATGTACCTACATACAACGCTTCTAGCTTTCGGAGGGCAGCCAAGGGGTCCTTTTATAGGCCTTTTGGGGATATATTTGGGGATGATATTTTAGGATGAATCTTCTATATATTTTACATTTTTGGTGAAATAGGAGCTCTTTACAAAGATCTAGAAGATTCTAGAATCATGAGGGTGTATATTTGGCCTATTTTTCTATATTTCTTGGATATTTTGGAGTCTTATTTCAAAAATATGATATTTTGTCGTCCAAATGCATGCAATGGGTCCTATTTGCCAAAATGTGACTTTGTATCATGATAGGTTTGAGTTTGGGACCAAAAATTGAAGAAATATCCATAAAGAAAAGGTGGCCTTTAAAAAATTCAAAAAGGTGTGGTGGGGATATGGGTCCTTTGGACCATTTCTCTTTTATTATAGGGAGAGCTAGTCATATCTTCAACAGTGGGGCCCACTTGACTTCTATCGTTCATACTTATTTTTATAGATATCCAGATCGTAGGGAAATATTACATATATAGAATAAGATTATTGTTAGAGGTTAAAGGTTTTCATGTCTCTAGGTTTTGAATAGTTTTATGATGTCCTAGGGTGGGTTGTCTACCTGTACCACCATCGATATTTCTTTGTCCTTTGATTGCTCTTGCTCCTCATCAATATCTCCTATTCATTTCTAGTACTTCTTTAGCCTCCATCCGTTGACCTTGGTCTTATGCACTTTCTCTGATAGATCCATAAGTTCATAGCTTCCATTCTTGAACTTTGTCTTAATCATAAATAGTCCCTCCCATCATGATTGAAATTTATTTCATACCTGCTATCAAACTGGTCATCATATCTTAGAACAAGATTTCCTTGTGTTAACCTTTTATCCTTTGGTTGTTTGTTAAACTCCCGTCTCCTTTTCTCTACTTCATTCATGTAATGCTCGACTGCAAGCTCCCTTTTCATACTCAATTCTTGTAGATATTTATAAGCCTCTTTTGGATGACCTCTTCTCACTCTTTCCACTTTCCTTTAGTAGTACTTTAGAGACTTAGAATTTTTACTTCTATTGGTAGTAAGGTTTCCTGTCCATATAGCAAGTGATATGCCCATAAGATTGCAAAGAGGTGTTTATCTCATTCCTTAGGATGCTTCTTTGTCTGCCTACTAATGATTTTGCAAATAATTCCATTGGTCTTTTCAACAAGGCCAGTACATTGAGGGTAATAAGGCATGGAGTATATATGCCTTATGTTTATTCTACTTAATAGATCTTTCAAAACGTCTGATCTAAATCATGGACCATGATCAGAAACTATCTCTAAAGGTATTCCAAATCTACAACATATGAAATCATAAATGAATTTCCTAGTATCTTGCATTGTGGTCCTTTTGGTACTGGTTGCTTTTGCGCATTTGGTCATGTAATCCACTACCATAATGATGTACTCCTTTCATGTGCTTGTCCTTGGTAGGGGTTCCAGTTGCATCGATTCCCCATTTCTCAAATGGTGAATAAGAGATGATCGATGTCCTTGGTTCATATATGAGTTGTTTATTCCCTATAATCTGACATTTATTGCATGTTTTACACCAATATTGAACATCTTTATGAAGCATTGGTGATGTATGCCCTTCTTGAAGTACCTTTCTTATTGTTATTTCATCTGAGAAGTGTCCTCTACATGCAAGGTCATGAAAAGATTCTAGAATGCTCTTTATTTCATCAGATGAGGGGACCCTTCTGAGGATAAGGTCCTTACCTTTCTTGTAGATATTATCTCCTACGATTTGATACTGCAGAGCCTTCTTTACTAGCCTATGCCTTTGTACCTTTTTTAGATGCTTGGGCAGTTCTCCAGCTTCCATGAATTCAATAATCTCATTTAGCACTTCCTTACCAATAAATTGATGATCGCATATTTTTAATGCTACCACAAGAATCTCAAATTGCTCATTTGCTAATGCATCTGCCTCCTTGTTTTGGCTCCTTGATATGTGACATATCTGAATGCTTTCAAAATTTTGTAATAAATTCTTTAACTTTTTCAGCCATTCTAATACGTTTTCAGCTTTACAACACCAATTACCTTGCAATTGCTTTATTACTAGCATTGAATCACCTTTGATAATTATCTTCCCAATACCATGTTTGATACATCCTTGTAATGCCTCAATACAATGCTATATATTTTACTTCATTATTTGAATGAGCACTAGGGAGATCCATACCTTTATGGAAGACCAGGTTATTATTTTCATCATGGATTATGAATCTTGTTGCTACTTTGTCAACCTGCTTCCTCTAAGCACCATCAAAGAATAGGGTATGTGCACCTTGAATTTCTTCTTCATGTCACATCCCTTGATTCTTGGCATCTTTGAATATTCCTTTTTTTTATCTTCTATAGAGCAACATACCTACGAGACTCACTCTAGGACTTTCCTCTACTATAAAAGTATATTCATGTTTTTGTAATTCAATAACCAATTTTTTTATTCTATATGAGATACTCATGTGTTGCACCACATATGGGAATGAGTGATCTTTAGTGAGAACAATAAATGGCCTAGGAAGGAGATAAGACATGAACTTTCCTACACCACACATGAGAGCATACATGAGCTACTCTACACTTGTGTACCTCTTTTCATTGTCTTTCATCACTTTGGTTGCAAAGTACAGAGTGCTAAGTGCCTTTTTTACTTCTTCAAAATTTTGTTGATGAATGTCATCCTAGACAAAAGTATTAGACAATGCAAACTTCTTCAAGGGAGAAATTGTCTCTGATAAAAGATGGATGAAGCATGACATATAGTGTACCTTCTATACAAAATGTGAGGACTTGCTTTGTTGTTTTTGGAGGTGGTAATGTAAATAAAGTTGCTAACTTGGATGGATCTACTTGGATTTCTTTCTCTGAAATAAGGTGTTTGAGAAGTGTCACTTCTTTTTTAGCAATGTGGCACTTCTTTATAAATATAGAGTTAACTCTTTGACCTCCACATTCAAGTCTTTGAAGAGCTTTTTGAGCCACATGATCTCACATGTATCAATTTCTAAGGCTCTGTACTTAACCTCATTAGATGATAATGCACCTGCTGTTTGCTTCTTGGACATCCATGGGATGACTCTTTGACCTAGCATGAAGACATAGCCAGATATGCTCCTTCGGTCCTCCTTTGAACTAGCTCGATTAGCATCACTAAAGCCTTGAGGTTGTAATCCATCTGCATAAGGGTAGTACAACCCTTGATTGATAGTGTGCTTGATGTACCTAAGCACTCTCTTGGATGCATTCATATGAACACATGTTGCTGAATTCAAAAATTTGGATCGAACTCCTACAACATAACACAAGTCAAGTCTTGTGATGGTAGCATAATTTAGGCTTCAAATTATGCTTTTATATGTTGAAATAGCTTCAAGATGTTGCCCTTCACGTGCACATAACTTAGTGTTTGGATTCACAGGTTGTGTGAGTGGCTTACATCCACTCGTACCATACTTACAAAGTACATCTAGCAAGTATTGATGGAGAGTGTTAATCTCCAAAAGAACAACCTACTCTTGAATTTAGAGCACCTCTATATCAAGAGTAAGTCAAAACCTTCACTAAATTATAAGTCCAATCTCCAAATTATCAAATTTGAGAAAATCTGTGAAGAAGATAAAACACAGAAAAGTCTGCTGCAGAATTTCTTCACATTGACTTATCAAACATGTAAAGTTTTTTATGAAACTTTGTACGAATCATCTCCTAGAGATTGCGCATCACCTCCAAGTTGAATTACTTCAAAAGCTTTAGTATAACTTGAGAACTTGACTTCACAAGTTACCTATGTCTGAATCTGCACTTCTGAAAGTCGATTTAGACACCCCTAACTTCTTAACTTCAATTCTCTCAGTACAAAACCCGTTTAAGCAAATGCTTCTAGCCACGAGTAGATCACCTTCCAACTTAAAGATTAAGTGCTTGCTTGCACAAAACTTTAAACTATGGAGTGAGAACTGACCAAAAGATTAGACTCGAAATTTGCGCCTGTTTCAGAGAACTGTAGACATTCAACACATATGAATGTTCCTACTAACAATTCTCCTAGCCTGTTTACAATTAGACTCTGAAATTCAGGTCACAGGCTCATTAACTAACAACTTAGATATCCTCAAAAGGATTTCACAATTGATCAAACACAGAAGGAGTAGACACGGAAAGATCGGGCGCAATATTTCTTCATTAACTCAGAAAATTACAACTGAGTGATGAGAGCTAACTCAACTAACTTTTCTCTATCTCATGACTTCTAACTTCCTCAATCTTGGCTTCTACATATGCTCTCATACATGCCCCGACTTTTCTCAAAGTATTTATAGATAATTTGTACAAGATTCTTACTCAAACAAAGATCTAAGTCACCTATGACTATACTAATGTACATATGTGTACACTTCTCTTATCCTCTGAATATGTCTTTCTTCCAAGCTTCAATGGTTGATCCTTCCTTCACTCTTTAACCTTCCAAGCCTTCAATTGGTGATTGGTCTGCACCAACAGCTCCCCCTCAATCATCAATTGAGATTTTCTCCTTTCTTCTTTATACCTGCCATGTCTTTAAACTTCTGTAGCTTTGATCCATCCAAGCTCTTTGTAAGCATATCAGCTATCTGATCTTTTGTTGAAGTATGGATTACTTCAATCTATTTATCCATCACTTTCTCTCTTAGAAAGTGATACTGAATCTCAATGTGTTTGGTCCTGGCATGAAAAACAGGATTAGCAGCTAAATACAATGAACTCATGTTATCTCCACATATAATTGGTACCCCATGCATAATGTCAAGACTCTTCATCAATGTCTTGACCCAAATTACTTCCTTTGTAGCTTCAACCATGCCTTTATACTCTGCTTCTGTAGAAGATAAAGCAACTGTATGTTGCTTCTTGGAACACCATGAGATAAGTTTATCTCCCACATAACACATATATCCAAATGTAGACCTTCTATCATCTGGATTACCTGCCCAATCTGCATCACTATAAATTTTGATATTTGTATCTGAGGTAAACCCATAATACAAACCTTCATTGAGTGTACCCTTAATGTACCTCAACACCCTTTGTCCTGCAATCCAATGTTCTTTCCTTGGGCAATGCATAAATTGAGACAAAACCCCTACTGCATATGATAAATCAGGTCTAGTTAGAGTAGCATAGATAAGGCTACCAACCAAACTCTGATATTGTCTCATGTCCTTGAATTCTTCACCTCCATACTTACTCAATTTGTGATTCACCTCCATTGGTGTAGGTGCTACCCTGCAATCATCCATTTTAAACTTGATTAACAAGTTCTTCAAATACCTTTCTTGGGTTACAAATACTCCATGTTGAGTATATGTAATCTCCATGACCAAGAAGTATGATAAGTCTCCCAAGTCACTTATCTTGAACTCCTTTTCCATTTGCCTCTTGACCCTTTGTATTCCTTCTTCATCTGTACCTGTAAGAATTATATCATCAACATATATGCACATGTATATGAAACCATTTTCACTTGCCTTGACAAGCAAACTACTATCTGCTTTAGACACCTGAAAACCAAGTTCTTTTAGGAACTTCACAAGTCTATAGTTCCATGCCCTTGGGGCCTGCTTCAAGCCATACAAAGCTCTCTTGAGCTTGCACACATGATCTGGATACCTTTTATCTCTGAACCCTTGAGGTTGCTCCATGAATACATCATCTGAAATATAACCATTCAGAAAAGCATTTTTCACATCAAGTTGACATAGCTTCCAACCTTTACATGCAGCAATAGCAATAAGTGTCCTTATGGTTGTCATCTTTGCCACAGGACTATAGGTCTCATCATAATCAATACCATATGTCTGAGCAAAGCCTTTGACAACAAGTCTAGCTTTATATCTAGACACACTTCCATCTGCAAACCTTTTTGTCTTGTAGACCCACTTGCATCCAATAATCTTCTGACTATTTGGTTTTGGAACCAAATCCCAAGTTTGATTTTCCAATAGTGCATCATATTCCTCCTGCATAGCACTCTCCCATTTTTCCTTACCTTTTGCCTCTTCATATGTAGAAGGGTCTTCATCTGTATTCACCATATAAGCATAATCTTTTGTGGCTAGAAATGAAGTATCATAACTATACCTTGTAGGTTGCCACCTATTTCTTGTTGACCTTCTGAGTTCTCCACTCCTTGAGGTTTCTGGCTCTTCACATTCAGGATCAAATCTTGGTGTCTCTTCCACTTCAACCTGCACTTCATTATTCTCTTGCTCATCAAATATCTGAACTTTTGATTTACCTTTTCTTTGACTCACTTCTTCTTCATCACCTGTATTGATATTAATTGTACCTGCATACCAAGTGCTTTGTTCATCAAATGTAACATCCTTAGAAACCATAAATTGCTTTGTTGATGGACTCCACAATCTATAGCCCATCTGCTTGTCATCATAGCCAATGAAAACATACTTTTCAGCTTTGGGTTCCAATTTGTGTCTTAATTGTGATGGCACATATGCATATGCCAAACACCCAAATACTCTGCAATGATCCAAGGTAGGTCTTTTACCCCACCAAGCCTCATATGGTGTCATACCCTGCAAGGCTTTACATGGTAACCTATTGACCAAGTAAGTGGCTGTATTTACAGCCTCAGCCCACAAATAATTAGGGCAATTTTTCTCCTTCATCATGGATCTTGCAAACTCAACAAGAGTTCTATTTCTCCTTTCTGCAACACCATTTTGTTGAGGAGAGTACCTGCAAGTAACTTCCCTTTTTATACCTGCATTCCATAAGTAATCACTGAACTCATTTGAAAAATACTCTCCCCCTCCATCTGACCTTAGTCTTTTCAACTTATGACCTGTAATTCTTTCTGCATATGCATGATAGTGTTTAAATGTATTAAACACTTCTGACTTATCTTTGATCACATAGATAGTGATCCACCTAGTAGCATCATCAACATAAATCACATAATACCTTGATCCATTTATACTGAAATCTTTTGATGGTCCCCACACATCTGTGTGTACCAACTCAAGCTTCTCTGAGTACATAAAACCATGCTTGGAATAGGAATGTTTATGAGCCTTACCTAATTGACATGCCTCACATTTGTATGTCATATGTTGACCTGCAACATTAGGCAATCCAAGCACTGAACCATTGTTAACCATATCTTTAATACCTCTTTCATTGAAATGTCCAAGCCTCTTGTGCCAAAGATCTAACTCAGAGATCTTATGACCTCCATATGTGAACATAGCATGACCAATGTTGCCTTGAATCTTCAATGTAAATAATCTTCCTTCCTTTTTTCCTGAAACAATCTATTTATACCCTTGGCTAGGGTCTTCCACATATACTCCATCATTAGTGAACCTTACTTCATATCCCTTTTCAACAATTTGACCTACACTTATCAAATTCTTAGGGATTGTAGGAACATACAAGACCTTACTCAATAAGGTGCTTCCATCCTTGGCCTTCACTGATCCAATTGACTTCACATTGTGCTTTGTGTTGTCACCTGTTTGAACAACATGATTAAAAACTTTACTTTCCAAATCAGTCATCAAAGATATGTTACCACTCAGGTGATTGCTACACCCTGAGTCAATGTAGAAGACTCTTTGATCTTCACTCTGCCTTTCACAAGTTGCATTCATTATCAATGTTGAATCTTCCTTTTGATCTGAAGCATAATTGTAGTAGGTGTTGTTGTATTGTTGACTTTGGAATCCTCTACCTGCATTTCTTCCAAAGTAATTCCTTCCACCTCTACCTCTGTAATTACCTCTTTGATTTCTGCCACCTCTTCCTCTTGAATTATAATTTTGATTGTATCCACCATTATTCTGATTATTATGCCAACAATCATTAGCTAAGTGATTTGTCTTACCACAAATCCAGCAAGCTTTGCCTCCATCTTTGTTGTTCCTGCCTCTTCCTCTACCTTTGCCACCTCCTCTTCCTCTTAGGAAGTTGGCTTGAGTAGTTGTTCCTTCATCTTCACATGCTTGTTGTTTTCCTTTGCTATTCTTCTTCTTGTCCTTTGAGTACATTGCATGTCCTGTACTCTTGTCACCATCTCCTTTAACATCCTGCTCAAATGTTAGCATATGACCTAACAATTGATTTAAATCAGGAGTGAAATGGTCAAGTGATAGTTCTGTAGACAAAATAAATGGCTTCCATTTGTCATCACCTCTCAACCCTGTAAGGATTTTCCTTACCAATTTATCTTCCTCAATGTCTTCATCAACAGCTCCTAAAGCATCTGCAATATCTTTCATCCTTGTTACATAGTCTGAGATGGATTGAGAGGCCTTCTTCTTGAAGGTAGTAAACTCTGCCCATAAGGATGCCTTCCTTGACTTTGTAGTGTTCTGGAAATGCTCCTCCAAAGCATTCCATATGTCAGTAGCACTTTCAAGACCTCTAATATGAGGTAACAAGTAATCATTGACTCCCATATAGATAATGCTCCTAGCTTGAGCATCTTTCTTCATCCAATTTTTCAGATCTGCTAACTCTTCCCTAGTTGGAACACTAGGATCTCTGAACTGTGGCTTCTCTTCTTCTCCTGTGATGTAAGCAATTAAATCTTTGCTCATAAGATGAGCTTCCATCCTCATTGACCATGCAGGATAGTTTTCCCTATCCAATTTCTCTATCTGTAGAGCATCTCCCATCTTGTATCCACCTGTGTATTGAAAACTTCAAGCTTTACAAGCAATGTATGTACCTTTACTTCGAATTAGACTCCTTTTGTCTTTCTTGATGTCGAGTAGTCTTCTCCTCAGGCTTTTGACTCCAAGCTTTCACTTCTTAGTTCTTCAAATGTTGAACTTCTTGAATCTGCAGCAGTCGGGACCTTCCTTTCCTTGATTTTGATGTCTCCTGCTCTGATACCACTGATGGAGAGTGTTAATCTCCAAAAGAACAACCTACTCTTGAATTTAGAGCACCTCTATATCAAGAGTAAGTCAAAACCTTCACTAAATTATAAGTCCAATCTCCAAATTATCAAATTTGAGAAAATCTGTGAAGAAGATAAAACACAGAAAAGTCTGCTGCAGAATTTCTTCACATTGACTTATCAAACATGTAAAGTTTTTGATGAAACTTTGTACGAATCATCTCCTAGAGATTGCGCATCACCTCCAAGTTGAATTACTTCAAAAGCTTTAGTATAACTTGAGAACTTGACTTCACAAGTTACCTATGTCTGAATCTGCACTTCTGAAAGTCGATTTAGACACCCCTAACTTCTTAACTTCAATTCTCTCAGTACAAAACCCGTTTAAGCAAATGCTTCTAGCCACGAGTAGATCACCTTCCAACTTAAAGATTAAGTGCTTGCTTGCACAAAACTTTAAACTATGGAGTGAGAACTGACCAAAAGATTAGACTCGAAATTTGCGCCTGTTTCAGAGAACTGTAGACATTCAACACATATGAATGTTCCTACTAACAATTCTCCTAGCCTGTTTACAATTAGACTCTGAAATTCAGGTCACAGGCTCATTAACTAACAACTTAGATATCCTCAAAAGGATTTCACAATTGATCAAACACAGAAGGAGTAGACACGGAAAGATCGGGCGCAATATTTCTTCATTAACTCAGAAAATTACAACTGAGTGATGAGAGCTAACTCAACTAACTTTTCTCTATCTCATGACTTCTAACTTCCTCAATCTTGGCTTCTACATATGCTCTCATACATGCCCCGACTTTTCTCAAAGTATTTATAGATAATTTGTACAAGATTCTTACTCAAACAAAGATCTAAGTCACCTATGACTATACTAATGTACATATGTGTACACTTCTCTTATCCTCTGAATATGTCTTTCTTCCAAGCTTCAATGGTTGATCCTTCCTTCACTCTTTAACCTTCCAAGCCTTCAATTGGTGATTGGTCTGCACCAACAAGTATTTCCTCTAAGAAAGGTAAATACCATTTTCTACATAATTAACTTCAATCCTAAGAAAATATTTAAGAACTCCAAGATATTAAATTCTGAATTTATTTCCAAGCTTGGCCTTAATCCACGTGATACTTGCATCATCCATTCCTATTATAATCAAGTCATCCACATATATGCATACATAGACAACTAGTCCTCCTTCCTTCTTGAGGTATAGGGAAGGATCTACATCACTTGACTTGTATCCACACTTGCACAAATACTCCACAAGCCTTTGATTGCATGCCCTAGGAGATTTCTTTAAACCATAGAAGGATTTTCTAAGTTTAGAAACAAAATCTGAATATTTAGGGTTCTCAACCCCTAATGGTTGATTCATGTAGACTATCTCCTACAAATCACCATTAAGAAAAGTATTCTTTACATCAAATTGATAGATTGGCCACCTCTTAGATGTGGCAACCCCAATTATTGCCATAATTGTGGTCATCTTTGCAACTGGGCTCAATGTTTCTTCATAGTCAATCCCATAGGATTGAGCAAATGTTTTTGCCACAAGCCTTGCTTTGTACCTAGCAATTGAAACATCAGAATTTCTCTTCACTTTATAGACCCATTTGTTACCAATTACCTTCATCCCTTCTTGTCTTGGAACTAGACTCCATGTGTTGTTGTCTTCAAGGGCTCTATACTCTTCTTCCATAGCTTCTTGCCATTCCTTTGTGTATTTGACCTCTTCATAGGTAGGAGGTTCATGATCTTTGATAACCTTGGCCATGAAAGCATAATGTCTAACAATATAACTATCCTAGACATGCCTTGAGATTGGATGTTTTACCCTTGTTCACCTCCTTTCTTCTCCTTTTGGTGGAATGAACCTTCTTTGCCTTGGTTCCTTGATTTCTGCTTTTGATGTAGCTCCCCCTTCTAACATAGGTTCTTCAAAGTCTTCAACTTCATGTCCATCTTCATCAAGCTCTACCAATCTTGCCTTTCCTTTATTCCATGATTGATTGTCTAAATCCATGATTTAACTTCTTTATATGCTTGGACCAGTAATTTCCAAGCCATTTTGAAATCTAGTTTAATATCTCCTCTCTACCTCTTCAATATCTTCATCCAGCAATGGAACTTTGGAAGCATACCATGGTTTGAGTTCATCAAACATTACATCTCTAGATACCTTTAACTCCTTTGTATTAGGGTTGTAGCACCTGTAAGCTTTTTTCTCCATAGCATAACCAATAAACATACATCTTCCAGCCCTTGCATCCATCTTACCTCTGAACTCTTGTGGAACATGTGTGTAACATACACAACAAAAGATTCTAATGTGTGAAAGGTCTGGTTTCCTTCTACTCCATGCCTCCTCAGGTTTCATGTCATGTATCCTTGATGTGGGACACCTACTCATCAAGTACACAATAGTAGATACAGCATCTGCCCAATATGTTAAAGGCACATTCATTTCATTTAACATACTCCTAAAAATTTCAGCAATATACCTATTCTTCCTCTCTGCCACCCCATTCTTTTAGGGACTATACCTTCAAGTGATTTGCCTCCTTATGCCTTGGTCCTACAAGAAATCAGAAAAGGCATGGGAAAAGTATTCTCCCCCTCCATCTGACCTTAGGGTTTGTTGATATATTTAGGTAACACTCTAGGACCTTCGGGGCATTTTTTTTCCCTCTTTAGGAGGTTTTTTCCCTCGGCTTGTATATACGCCTAAAGACCTAATGGGCTAATTAGCTTTGTACATTCTCTAGTAATACATTCAGTATTCTGTGTTATGCTCCAAGCTTCTTCTTCTTCTTCTTCCTTGTGCTGTTCGAGTGCTTCCGCAGACTTCTAACTCCAACAATGGGTATCAGATGAGGTCGTCGCTTCATCTAGGATGTCGTCGACACCTCTCCGGTTGCAGTCTCAGATTCGCACAAAAATTGGTGAGCATACTCATGGTGTTTCAGAGATAAAAACAGCTTTGCTATGTGTGCCGAAATCGCAATCTGAGCTCGTTTCGGCCTCCAAATGCACTATCACAATGCTTGTGTAGGCTATTTTGTCTTTTTGTGCCAAAGGTATATACCAGTCTTGGTTCGCCAGTATAAGCATCTCGAAGTTTGCTACACATTTAGTAGAACTCGTTTGGGCAGTTCCATTCAACTTTTTGAGATACAATCAATTTTCTACATCAAGGTATTTTAGTCACTGGCCATGGCTCAAAGCAGTGAAGTATTTCATATGTTGGTTGTTGAGGATAAGTTGGATGGTACCAACTACCATTGTGGGCTTATATGATGCGACATGTATTGGTTGCAAAAGCTGTGGAACATTGTGCAGGGTGTTGAAGATAATGATATTCTGCATAATGATATTTAAGCTGATGCAAAAGGTGTTGAAGATAATGATATTCTGCATATTCCTGTTTTTTTTGTAGTTTCTGTTGCACCTACTGTAGAGTAGATTCGTTGAGATGGCAGAGATGCTCAACCACATGCATTGATAGCTTTGTCTATCAAACGTGCCATTATTCCTCACATTCGCTCGTGTAGAACAGCTAAGGATGCTTGGGATACACTTACCACATTGTACCAAGCTAGGAATGAGGCTCGTGTTGCTTACCTCCGAAAACAGTTAGAGAGTGAGCACATGAATGAAGGTGATTCTATGGACAGTTTCCTAACAAAGATCAAAGACTTGAAGGAACAACTGATTTCTGCTGATGAAGTTATACTAGATAGCTCACTTGTGCAGACCGTTCTGAATGGTCTTCCTTATTCATAGTTTTGCTTCTACTCTTCGGTTGATGATGAAAGGCAATCCAAATGCCTTGTCATTTGAGGAGTTAGTCTTTGTTCTATTGCAGGAAGATCAGTTAAGGCAGAATAGGTCCATTATGCGAGTTGCAGATCAAGCTTTCTTGGCTAGTGAGGAGGGCAAAGGAAAATGGAGCTCTTCAACTAGTAAGCAGAAATCTGCTAATTCTACACAATTGAAGAGGGAAGACAAAGATGAAAAGAAATAAAAAAAGCAGAAATTGTTTTGTAAGTACTGCAAAGGAAATGATCATATCATAAAGAACTATCCTAAACTGGCTACAAAAGAGGCAAAGAAAAAGAAGGCAGGAATAGTTGTTGCAGAGTCCTCTATTCCAAAAACAGAGTCTGCTAATCTTGTGTAGGAAGAAGAATGGGAATTTACTATTGTTTGGAGTTTTGACCCATCCTCTCATGAGCAGTGCATGTCTACAGTAGACTCAAATGTTCGGTACTTGACAGTGGGGCGACCAAACATATTACCTCGCAGTGTAGTTTTTTCTCTTCACTCGAGCTTGCCCCTACAGGGAATACTGTTACATGCACCAACAACTCCTCTTATCTTGTTATGGGAGTTGGTAAGATCATTTTGACTATTTCTGATGGTAGTTCTTTCACTTTGTCAGATGCTTTGTTTGTGCCAGGGATCAAGAAAAATATGTTGTCAGTTTTTGCATTAGCCAAGATTGGCTTGGTTGTGAAATTTGTTGATGACAGATGTACAGTTCGTGATCTATCAAATGGCAATGTGATTATTGCTTCTGGCATTTTATGTCATGGGTTGTATAAGCTCATAGACTATGAAAGATCTGTAAATGATTTGGCATGTGAAGTATATGATTCTCACGCTATGTAAGATGCAAAGCTTTGGCATGCACGCTTTGGTCATCTAAATTGTGCTAGTTTGCTATGCCTGCAAAAATCTGAAATGATGTCCTCTTTGCCCAAACTTGAGGCACCTGGAAAACATGTTTGTGAAGGCTGTATTTTGGGCAAAATGCAGTCCTTTCCAAAAGATGGTTCAATTCGGGCTACTCAGAAATTGTAGCTTGTACATAGTGATGTCTGTGGTCCTATGCAGACACTTTCTTTTGGAAATTATCTTTACTTCGTGACTTTCATTGATGATTTTTTTAGGAATGCATGGGTATATCCATTGAAGGCAAAGTCCGAAGTGTTCATGTGCTTCAAACACTTTTTGCTTTTGGCTAAAAATCTGTCAGCATGTAAAATGGGCAGCCTCCATTCTGATCGGGGGAGGGGGGGATATGTCTTCTGATTTTAATGCATTTCTAGCTGAACGTGGGATAAAACACCAATGTACAGTGCTCTATACACCTCAACAAAGTGGATTTGTTGAACGAAAGAACACGTCACTCATGGAGATGGCGAGGTGTATGGTCAAGGGTCAGGCTTTACCACATAGTTTTTGGCTTGAGGTTGTCACGTGTGTAACATATATACTTAACAGGTGTCCCACTAAAGTGCTGCAGTCTATCACTCCATATGAGGCTTGGCATGATCGCAAGTCATCCGTTGCGTGTTTTTGGTTGTTTGGCATATGCATTAGTGCCTGAACAACATCACAGAAAATTGGATGGTAAAGTAGTAAAATGTATTTTTGTTGGTTAGAGTTCTGAAAGTAAAGGCTATCATTTGTATCATCCACAGACTAAACACATTGTGGTTAGTCGTGATGTTGTTTTTCGTGGAAGATGTTATTCAACCATTGCTTTCATGTACTAAGGAGACATCTGTTAGCTCCAAAGACATGTATGATACTTTGCTGCCTCTTTTTATAGGTGGACAGTCTAGTGTTGGTCCTAATGAGGAAACTTCTCAGCCTTTGCAGCTTTCATGTGATGATATAGATCATCAGATTTCTGATGTACATTTACATGATGCACTTGCTGATGAGAGAGCTGACATTAAGGAGGCAAAAACTATGCCAAAATGGCTAGTGCATACCTTGCGTGAAAGCAAATTAGATGCACCTCTATCATATCGTACTCGATCAGGCTCTCATAGTGCCTCTTTTGCATCAGGTTCCTATGTTATGGCTGCATCTAGTCTTTGTGATGAGAATGAGCCTGTTTCATTTGATGAAGCACAAAATTCAAAAAATTGGATGGCTGCTATGCAATCTGAATATGATGCTATAATGAAGAACGATACTTGGTCTTTATGTGACTTGCCTCCTGGCAAGAAGGCCATTGGATCTAAGTGGGTTTACAAGCTAAAGCTTAAGCCTGATGGAACGGTTGACAGGTATAAGGCTAGGCTTGTTACAAAGGGTTATGCATAGGAAAGAGGCATTGATTTTGATGAGACCTTTGCACCTACATGCTGTATGACTACTGTTCAGAGCATCTGTGCACTTGTAGCACATCATGGTTGGAATGTACATCAGTTGGACATTAAAATTGCATTTTTGAATGGTGACTTGCATGAAGATGTGTATGTTATTCAGCCCCGTTGCTTTGTGTAGAAAGGGCATGAAAACTAGGTGTGTAGGTTAAAGAAGGTATTATATGGTTTAAATCAAGCACCACCTGCTTGGTATGAGAAGATACATGCCTATCTGATTGCACATTGTTTTGAAAACAGTCCAACTGAAAGCACCTTATATGTTAAGCGTGCTAATGATGTACTTCTGATCATTGTGGTTTATGTTGATGACATGCTGCTCAATGGTCCTCATGAGAGGCATATTGCTGATTTTAAGGCTGATTTGCATGCCTCATTTGAGATGTCTGATTCGGGGCATTTGCATCACTATTTGGGCATTCATTTTATGCACGTTGATGGTGGAATGGCTTTGTGTCAAATGAAATATATTGACACATTATTGCAGTGTTTTGGCCTTGAAGGCAGTTAAGCGCATCTTTCGCTACTTGAGTGGTACCTAGCTGCTTGGTTTGTTTTATCCCAAGGGGGGATCACTACCGCCAGATTTGCATGCTTTTTCTGACTCTGATTGGGCTGGTTGCTATGACACCCGTGCATCCAATAGTGGCTTTTGCTTCATGCTTGGTAGCTCATGTATATCTTGGTTGAGCAAGAAGCAGCTTACTATGGCCACTTCCAGTTGTGAGGCTGAGTATAGGGTAGCTTTCACAGTGACTGTTGAGTGTGTGTGGCTCAAATGCCTTATGGATGATTTGGGTGTTGGTCAGTCTAGTGCCACCACCATCTTCACTGGCAGTCAGAGCACATTGGCAGTTGTGAGGAACCTTGTGTTCCATTTGTAGACCTTTTCACAAAGGCTTTGCCTAAGGAGAAGTTTGAAGCTTTCTGCAAAGCTTTGGGCTTACTTCCTTTTGTGGAGTGATCTTCACATAGCTTGGCACTTCCTTATACATGAGTGCCAGCTACTTGTTCACTGCATCACTCCCAGGGGGGATTTGTTGATATATTTCAGTAGTGATGTGTGTGAACACTCTAGGACCATCGGGGCAGTTTTTCCCTCTTTAGGAGGTTTTTTCCCCCAACTTGTATATACGCCTAAAGCCCTAATGGACTACTTATCTTTGTACATTCTCTAGTAATACATTCAGTATTGTGTGTTGTGCTCCAAGCTTCTTCTTCTTCCTTGTGTTGTTCGTGTGCTTCCGTAGATATCTAACTCCAATAGGGTTTTGATGTAGCAACATGTCTCCTTTTCAACTTGTGCCTTGAATCTTTTGAACACATCAAAGACATCTGATTTTTTTTCTTTATACAATACAACCATACTTTTCTTGAGTATTCATCTATGAAGGTTACAAAGTACCTATCACCTGCAAGAGAGGGCTTTGGTTGCCCTCCCTCCCCCGCACATCTGTGTGCACAAGGTCTAACACACCATGTGCTACATATCCACTCTTCTTGAAGGGTTTCCTAGTAGACTTTCCTAGTTGACAAGCTTCACAC
Source organism: Ceratopteris richardii (assembly GCA_020310875.1). Lineage (NCBI taxonomy): Eukaryota > Viridiplantae > Streptophyta > Polypodiopsida > Polypodiales > Pteridaceae > Ceratopteris > Ceratopteris richardii. The sequence goes on along the minus strand of CM035443.1, from coordinate 114,451,564 downwards.
ATCTCATGCAACATTTGTAATGAAAAATTTGTTAAAACTCTTACCAATTGCCTCTTCTCCATGTCTTTCAGCCTTTGAATGTTGATGTGAGCACACATTTTGTGCCACAAATCCAAGTCTCCAATCTTCTTGTCTCCATAGGTGATGAACATTACCTTGTTGCTTTGTCCTTTGCCAATGTCAAGAATGAACATCCTCCCTTACTTCTTTCCTTTTTCTATTAGCTCATAGCCATTCCTTGGGTCTTCAATAAAGCATACTTTGTGGTTGAACTTGACTTGATATCCATTTTCAACCATCTATCCAATAGAGATTAAGTTATTTGTAATAGTAGGAACATGCAATACCTAGAGAGTCCTCTTGCTTTGCCGTTGCCTTCAAGCTTCACATCTCCCATATGTTGTATCTCATGCTCCGTGTTGTCTCCTATCTCCAAAAAGCCTCTTTGCTTGGGCGCTTGAAGATTGTTGAAGTACTCCTCTTTACCTGACATGTGGTTACTACAACCACTATTTATATCACAGCTAACAAATGCTCATTTTCTGAATTGGCTGAGGAGTTATCATAATTACCTTGCCCTTTGTAATTTTTCCCACCTTGCTTTTGCCAACAATCTTTGGCATAGTGTCCTTGCTTCCCACAATTGAAGCATCCATTTGAGTTGGAGTAAACTCTACCTCCATATCTTCCTCCTCTACCTCTTCCTCTTCCTCTTCCTCTTGATGATTGACCTTCACCTGGGCTTCATTGACTCCCTTGATAGCTCTAGTTGCCTTCTTGGTAGTTGCTTCTACCTCTTCCTCTTGAACCACCTCTACTGCATTTGCCTCTTCCTCCTTTGTCTGCATAGAAGAGTTGGTCTTGGTTGCCCCTTGACTTGTTGCCTCCATGGTTGAGCTTACATACATAAAGGTTGTGAATGCCTTTCATTTATCATCTTCTCTAAGCCCATTAAGTGTGTGGGTAACTAGGTTATTATCATCTACAACACATCCTATTGAACCAAGTGCATTAGAAATCTCTTTTACTTTGAGTATGAAGTAATGCATAATCTCATTTGATGACTTCCTAGGATTTTTTATCTCATTTTTGAGCTGAATTTTTCTAGCCTTTGTAGAGGTAGAGTACAACCTTTCTAAATACTTTCAAACCTTCTTGAATGTATCTAGGTCTTGGATATGACCTAGCATGGAGTTGCTTATGTGTTGAGATAGAATAAAGATCACTCTTCTATCCCTTTCTTCCCACTCTCTAATGGCTCTCCTTTTATTCTCAATAGGTATATGTGGATTTATGTATGGCTTTACCTTAGTACCACTGACCTACCCCCAAAGACCCTTTCCCATGAGGAAGTTAGACATTCTAAACTTCCAAGGTTGGTAATTTCTCTTTTCAAGATTCTCAATGTGAGTATTATAGTCTCCCATTGTGTATGAGTCTATGAATTGGATCCTAATCCCTCCTTGGATTGTGATAGATGTGAGAAAGAATGATAGTTTACCTTCTCGCAAGAGGCTCCACTTGTCTTGAACCTTTGATGATGATAGACGCTCCTCATTGCTTCAAATGCTTCGTCAAATCTTCTTGGTCTTTGCTTCAATCCTTGGCTCTCAAGAAACTTCAAGGCCTCCTCCTTATGTCATTGTAGTAGAAGAAATATAGGCCCTTTCTAGGACAAAACATTTCAGTACCACATTCCACCAAAACTTCAATTGCTCTCTAAACATGAAGATTGAACCTATGAAATTTTCCACAATAAATTAGATATTATGAGCTTTCCAATGATTCAAAGATCATGCAATTTAGAGAATGTGAGGGGTATCAATCTCCTTCCACAAGATGGACCAAAAAATGTCCAAACAGGCAGCTTGCATCTATGTGTAGCTTCCAACACACATACACTTGGGAATATGTAGATATCAGAACAAAGAGATTTCAAGCCCAATATAATCAATTCTAATGAATAGTTAATAGTAAGATTATATCCAAACTAAAGCTTAAAGCTCGTAATCATAGGAACAAAATGAGCTATCTTGCAAATCAACCGGACAACTACACAAAGAGATATGGGTGATCAAAGATCACTTCCTATAAGAAAATTCCAGCAAGCAAGGGGCTTGCTTAAGCTAGGGGCTAGTGTGGGCCTAGATTTAACACTCCTAATGAGAGCCTACATGTTCTCAAATGGTAGAGGAGGATGGCTACAACTTTGCTTCATGTGTTTGCTTATATAATGCTCAAAAAAGTAGTTATAAATTTGAATTCAAAAATGCCGTCCAAATGATCCTGACCTTTCTTCCATCAATTAGTTGAGTAATGAGCTAACAAAGCTCATGGAAAAATGGTTCTATATCCTACCAAAAAGTCTGAGTAATGTGGCACTTCAGTTTAGCATGAGTAGCCACACTTGAGATTTTAGAAATTCTAATACCATTTATATTTTTTTTAGGAGTAACAACAAATGAAGAAACCCATCCTCAATTAGAAACAAGATAATTAAAACCATCCTTGAGAAGAAAATTTACCTTTTTCAATAACGATTCTTGTTGTAGAGTCCCAATCCTCCTAAGCTTTCCACCACTAGCTAGGTATCTGGTTTGATTTCAATACCCAGTTGGATGGCAGCCACTCCCTTGATCTTAGCGTAGTCTTTGATGAATAATATGGAGCATCTCTTTACCATGTTGATATATTCAGTCTCTTCCTCCATTGTAAGATCATCTGCTAACATCCTTTTGAAATATCTTTCTTGTGTGGACTCACTTTGTGGTTGTTCGTGATCATCCCCTTTGGATCCTTCTTCGTTTCCTTGGAATACTACTCCCATGACTTCTAGTGTTGATGAGTCACTTTCACTTGTTGCTTTTTTTGTTGTGGTGTTCTCATCTTGGTCTTTATAGCTTGAGAGAGTACAATAATTGGTCCTTTGTTTTGAGAGTACACGTAGCGCTTTATGCCTCTTTGAGATACAAAATTTGATGTGATGTAGAGCACATATGGGGTACTTCATCTTTAAGACATTGGGAAGGTCCTACGTTGAGTACTACTCAAGGTAGTGGCTAGTCACTTTCAAAGAGCTTTTATTCTTGCAATATAGCTTTGAAATGTATGCATAGTGATTTTACTAGAAATGCACCACATTAAGGATTGAAGAGCACGTGAGCTATCTCTACTGGAAATTCATTTAAGAAAACATATCCATATCCTCAATGTAGGTTATAGGTAGATCTTTGTAGCTAGCTAAATTCATAAGCCAAGTATCAAAAGATGGACGGAGGTGTGGGAATGTACATGGACCTCTTCTCTCCCCACAGATGATGTCAATTTCATCTCTATTTCTTTTTTTTTAATAAAGGAAGTTCGGCCTTAGCCTACTCTCCCGGACTTGAATTAATTAAAAGAAAAGTACAAGAGAGGGGGACTAGTGCCCACGGGATCACCTGAATCCCATAGAGCAAGGATAGCTTTTACAAAGTTTAGATTTTCAATGGCATTACAAAGAAGGTTAATCACCCTCTCATCGCCCTCATGCTGGGCCCACTTGGGTTTAAGCTTGTTGTGTGATGCTGAAGAGGGGGGGGGGGGGTTTCTTATAGTTAGTGATCCTTTTGCCAAGGAGGAACAGTGATTTCTCAATCGACCACTCTTTGGGAGAGTTGCCAAAGTTAACAACACATCTTCCCCGCCTGATTTTCCATAGGACCTCTTCCCTAATGGCATTCGAAAGAGTTGCAGAGTAGCCAATCACTTCTCCTAGCAGATCTTGCTTCCAACTGATATGTTTTTGAAGTCTAATTATCTTTTTGACAATCTATGAGAGCTTGTTGGAGTTGGGATAAGTAAAGAAGATGTGAGAAACATCTTCGATGGACCGGTGACAGCGTTTGCACTAGGGAGGTATCCCACAAAATTTTCTAGCCTTAAGGTTGGTCCAAATTCCACGATGAAGAATTTGCCATTCCTAGATTTGAGAACATCTCAAAGAAGTTTGGAAAAACATGTTCATTAGAAAGTATATGACATTAATGATTACACCTAGGAACATGTTGAATTACAAATAACAAGTAAAAACCAAGTTTATAAATTAATCACCTCATTGCAAATGCTCCCATGAAACGACCGCACCACATCCCTCCAAGTCCTCCAATAGTGCAATCAATCCATGATGATATCCATAAGCCTCCTCCGTTCGTGTTGGAGGACGACCCATTGCCAGCTCCTACAACAAATATACAAAACATTAGAGGAACATACATGAGAAACTTAACACAAACAAATTCAATAAATCAAATGGTACTTACAAACTCATGACGCATCGTGTCATATCCGTCGCTGCGCAAATGTGATGGTACAACCGTATCTAAACGTGTGGCTATGGCATCTCGCTGCTGGCGATATTGGTCAGGAGTCTACTGCTGCTCGTCATGAATCATATCCCACTCCTCAGCATCTAACCATACAGGCTTTGGTAAGCCTACTCCGAAAGCATCACCAGCCTCGGATTGTCGATGGGACATAACTTCACGTGCGGTGTGCAGAATCCACTCTGAACTGACAAGAGGCTATCCATCGGCTAGTCAGAACTCTTGATAAATCGTCTGTGTGATATAATTCTTCCGATCTTTATCTTGATCACTCCATTTCAACATGATAGAGTGTCCAAACTCTATGGAGCAAAGCTATCGTATACGTGCACGCATTGCTTTGCTAGCCACATCCATCATCGGAGCTCCATCTTGAATACTATACACCTTGCAGTCATCATGGTCATGAGCACCCCAAGGTGTACGTGGTGTTCCACGCAGTGTATCGTGTGGCATACTTACATCTAAGGTACTCATCCTAGGAGTAGAAGCGGGTGACACAACGTCCATCGCATTGCCTCCACAACAACGCATCCTCCAGACCTACCTATAGATCCACTCCTAGAACCTCTTGCTCTAGAGCGTGACCTCGACCTACGAGACGCGCCAGAACCTGTATCGCATTGAGGTGTCAAACGCACATGTCTACTACTAGACCCAGTAGGGGATGGCTGAGAAGATGGTTGTGGTGGAGTCATAAAGCTAGGAGACATACCTCCTGGGGGAGTAGCACCACCCGTAGGAGTGACACCGGCAGGAGTGACACCGGCGGGAGTGACACCGGTGGGAGTGAGGCCGGCAGGAGTGAGGCCGCCAGGAGTGAGGCCGCCAAGAGTGCTACCACAAGCGATCCAATATTGTGATGTAGCGGCCATATACGTGGGAGGTACCTGAGAGATGAACTCTAAAAACTGCTCCTCTATCATGGAATGTGGATTGACTGGAGGAATGTCTCCCATCATGCTCTATAACAAAAGAGCTCAAATAATTAGCATGTGATAATAAGGTAATATAGAGAAATGATAGTGTACAAAAAAACCTAGCAAAAAAATCAACAAAAATTAGTACGTACAAGTGTTTGATTCAAAAATTATCTAGTCTAGCATCCTCTTGGAGATCCGATGCAGCGAGAATATCTATCTCTATATTGATGGCTTCTAAATCACTTGCTATGGTGCTTTCTTCTTGATCATCATCTACTGCTTCGTCTTCTCGAACAATGATCTCTTCTTCAATGACCTCTAGCGTGCTTCGAGTCGTGGTCCACATAAGGGACAAGCATGGTAACCCAAAATTGATAAACCTGAAAATTCACCATAACCAGGCCAATCATGCATCGTCCACATAAGTATGCCTTGCACTCGCACGTCTCCTCTTCTTATAGGTTGAGACATGTCATGCACAGTAATCCCATCCCATAAAATGCGCAGTTCTTCCACAAGTGGTGCAAGATATACATCCATGTTTTTTATCTTATACTTACCTGGTACGATAAGAGCTAATAATAAATGACCTTTCTTTGTGGCCAGCCATGGTGGGGTGTTATAATTGACCAAACATATAGGCCATGTGCTCCATCAAGAACTACGTAAACCAAATGGATTCACTCCATCCATAGCTAGGCCTAGATGTATGGACCAAGGCTCACTAGCAAACTCTGGCTACTATCTAGGGGTCTTGGTGAGAGAGGAAATTTCTCTTTTTGAATATTGGCTTGGATGAAGATGATTCTTCAATACAATAGGCTTCAATCATCCATTCATCCATAAGATTGTTGGTCAGGGCATCCATATCAATGATACCTAGACCATTCACGTTCTTTGGGCTAGAGCAGATTTTTTATTCTGTATTTGATACACCCATCCTATTAGGATCCTTTTTCTAAAAGAAATTTATACAAATCTTTTCTATTTTCTACAACTTCTTGCTATTCATTTACCAACTATCCAAGAAGTAGATGATCGAGGAGATGAAGAACATGGTAACACCTAAGCTCATCATTAATGATGGAAAAAAGCAAAGTTTGGAGTGGGATTCATATAGCACTTTGGGCCGATAGCTCAAGAGAGTTGACCATTAATGTCAATATGAGTTGAAGCATTTCCTATATGCATGGAAACCATTTTGTTAAACCTAACACTGCAACCAAGGTCCTTGAGTAACTAAAGGATAAAGTCCCATTCAATCCTAACAAAAGCTTTGCTGAAATCAAGCTTAACGAAGACAATGTTTTAGGAGGATTCATTTTGCATAACCTAAACCCTCCCAAACATCAAGAATGGATTCAAGGATAGATATAGCTTTCATGAAGCCTTTTTTATCTTTGTTGACGCATGCATGGAGATGACCAACAATGGAGTTGGTAAGAATCTTGGCAAATGTTTATAGACAGTATGGAGCATGGTGATAGGATAACAATTTTTTATTCTATTCTTGCTATATTTCTTGTGATTCTGATTTATTGCTCCCTGATTCAAGCATCTCGCAAGGGCACCCTTACATTCTCCCATCAAACTATGCAAAGTGGGACCAAAAATATATACAAAAAGAAGCTTTGAAAAAACTTGTTATTAAGACCATTGGGGCCTAGATGTTTGGATTTAGAGAGAGCACCAAAAGCACCAAAGATCTTATGGCCTGATAAGGCAGAACCAAGAGAATGTGCCATGTCACATGATTTTTTTTTTATCTCTAACATTTGACATAATGGTCGTGCACTTCCGCCTTTGAGGAGAAAGCGGGTTAGAAACCCCAAAAAGCTAGGTGAATTCGTGAACAATAGACATGTTATCCTCTTTCAATTTGCATTTAACATCATTGCTTTCAATCATTCTAGGAAGGACTTCTCCACTTTGCTTCTTCTTCAAGATTCTACAGTCCTTTTGAGGGTTTTTCTATCTTTGTTATATAGTAATGAAGCCAACTCTAATTAATTTGTGAATTTCTCACACTATTTTTCTTCTTGACAAAAGGGCTTGAAATTATAGACAAGGAAAACTTTCTAAGGTACCCACTTGCTTTTCAACTTGTTGTTTTATAGGGTGATCACCCTATGGTGTCTAAAGCGAGGAAGGGGTGGTTTCTTACAACCAAGGATCCTTGGACCTAGACACAAATTTTTTTTTTCTATCTAATACCCTCTAGGAGACTTGTCAAAGTTTATCACACATCTTTCATTATAGATTTTCTACAATGGTTCACTTCTATTAGCATTTCATATAGTGGACAAAAGACATATCGATTCACCCATATCGCTTCATTGAGTAAAGCTTGCTTCTAGTTAACTTGATGAGCCAACAACATGAGCTTGCTAAGGCACTAAGAACTCACACTACTCATAGGATAAGAAAAGAAGAGGTGAACTAAGTTTTCCTTGCCAGATAAGCATCTCTTGCACCATGGGGCAGCACCACAAATTTTTCTAGCTTTGAGATAGGTCAAGATCCCCCAATGGAGAATGTTCCACATGAGGATCCCTTTCTTGTTATCATCACATGGGTACCATAGGTCATTGAAATTGAGACCCATCTAAAGTAAATCCAATTGAGACACCACTTCTTGTTTAAAATGTGATGAAGTTATAGGTTTCCTTTAATTCTTAGAATAACCTTTATTTTTTTTTCATTGAGCCACTTAAGATCATTCAATTATCAAGGATCTTGAGCGGGTAGGTGGTGGGTCATTAATTCATCCAGAGCATTCATTTTTTGCCTTAGTAAGTACTAGTCTTTAGATTCAACTCTTTGATTTGGATCTATATTATCAAACCTGACCCAATTTCTATCTTAGTTCAAGAAATGCTTCCACTTACAACAACCTTTGTTCCATAGCCTTTTGGCTCTCTAGAAGTTCTCATTCTCCACTCTTATGATTTGAGGGAGAGGGCATGAATGTGACCCAATTGCACTTGATTTCTAACAAGGCACCTTAGCTAATCAGTAACAATGACAAAAAGCAAATGGGGGATTGGGAAACCCTATTTGATAGAGTGCCTAGGGTAAATAGTGTGGGAGATTTGGCCATTAATGTTGATATGAATTGGTTCATTTCTCGTAAGCATGGAAACCATTTTGTTAAACTTAGCACTACAACCAAGGCCCTTGGAAAACTAAAGGATAAAGTCCCATTCAATCCTAACATAAGATTTGTTGAAATCAAGATCAAGGAAGAGAATGTTTTGAGAAGAGTCCTATACATAATTTAAACCCTCCCAAACATCAATAATTGCTTCAAGGATAGATCTACCTTTGATGAAGCCTTTTTTATCTTTGTTGATCCATGTGGAGATGATTAACAATGGAGATGGTAAGAACCTTGGCAAAGATTTTGTAGCCAATGTGGAGCATGGTGATAAGATACAAATTTTGTATTCCTTTTTGCTATATTTAGTGTGAATGAGCTTTACTGATCCCGGATTCAAGCATCTTGAAAGGGTACAAAAACTAATAGCCTCCCACCAAACTAGAAAAAGTGGGACCACCAAAATATCTTTAAAGCTTTGGAAAAAAAAAGTAGCAATTCCATTGAAGATGAGATTTTCAGATTTGGAGAGAGCATCAATAGGATCATAGATCTCATGGCATGAAGGGAGAATCAAGGGAATTTGCCATGTCTTGCATGATTTAATCTCTTACATTTGAGATAATGGTCATGCACTCACATTGCTGAGGAGAAAGTAGATTATAAGCCCCGAAGAGTTGGTTGAATTGGTTAATGATCAACATAAAATTACCCTCATTCAAATTGCATTCAACACCACTGTTTTCAATCATTCCAGAAAGGACTTCTCCACTTTATTTCTTCTTTAGGAGTCTACACATTTCTTTTGAATGTTTTTTATCTTCTTAGACCACTAGTCTTGAAAGAAAAAATGGTCTCTTCCCATTGACTTCCTCTTTGTATATAAGAAGGATTTTGATCTTATTAAGACCTATTTTTAATTGGGATTTACCTTTTTGGACTTTAGTCTCAAGCCAACTAAGCCTCTTGTAAAATTTCTTCCTTTTGTCCTTGCAAATTCTTTGGATTTTCATTTGCGTTTTCTGCAAAATGGCCTTGATATGATTGAAAACAACAATCGAACTCCTGAAAGAGAAGGAATGATCATGTAAGTTTTTTCCATAGATGAGAGAGATTTCCTATATGATGACAAGGAGTAGGTATATTGAAGGATCAAGTTGGAACCATAGAGCTTTCCTACACATAATGAGGGGCTTGATGGAACTAACAATTGAGTAATGGTCCAAAACCACAATATCCCTACACCACAAGAGGGATGGGAGATCTAGGTGATTGATGATGTTCTAGGAGATGTAGCACCTGTTGAGTCTTACTCTTTGAAGCTCAACACATGCTTGAAGATTCGGCCAAGAAAACCCTTCATAGTCATCTCCAACCAGATCATGATGAAGCTTTAGAATATCCCAATTTTCTTTTTAAAATCCTAATACAAAAATCAACCTTTGAAGATTCAAAAGGTGAAAGTTTGAAGTGAAAGCTAGAGAAGGAAGCGTGAAACTATCAAGAAGATCAAAAGGAACTACATTTGAAGTAAAGGTACACTTATTCCTCATAAAGCTTGAAGAATTTAATACATAGGTGAATAAAGGATGGGAGATTCTCTTCAGATAGAGAAATTGGATAGAGAAAACTATCTAGCTTGGTCAATGAGGATGGAAGCTCATCTCATGAGCAAAGACCGATAGGTTATATCACAGGTGAAGAAGAAAAACCAGAATTTAGAGATCCTGGTGTTCCAACTAGGGATGAACTCTCAAATTTGAAGACATGGATGAAGAAGGATGCTCAAGCAAGGAGCATTATCTACATGGGAGTCAATGACTATTTGCTACCTCATATTAGAGGACTTGAAAGTGCAAGTGACATATGGAATGCCTTGGAGGAGTGTTTCCAAAATACTACAAAGTCAAGGAAGGCATCCTTATGGGCAGAGTTCACTACATTCAAAAAGAAAGCTTCTCAATTCATTTGTAATTATGTAACAAGGATGAAGGACATTGCAGATGCATTAAGAGCAATTGATGAAGATATTGAAGAGGACAAAGTGGTAAGGCAAATCCTCACAGATTTGAGAGGAGATGAGAAATGAAAGCCATTCATTGTGTCTACTAAATTATCACTAAATCATTTCACTCTTGATTTAAATCAGTTGCTAGGACATATGCTAACCTTTGAGTAGGATGTCAAAGGTGATGTTGATAAAAGTACAGGTCAAGTAATGTATTCAAAGGACAAGAAGAAGTTTAACAAAGGCAAGCAACAATTGAATGAAGATGAAGGTATAACTAGCCAAGCTAACTTCCTAAGAGGAAGAGGTGGTGGCAAAGGAAGAGGAAGAGGCAGAAAGAATAAAGATGGAGTCAAAGTTTCCTGGATTTTTGGTAAGACTAATCCTTTAGCTCATGAATGTTGGCATAATAATCAGAATGGTGGAGGATATAATCAGAACTTTAATTCAAGAGGAAGAGGTGGTAGAAACCAAAGAGGTAATTTCAGAGGCAGAGGTAGTAGAGGTTACTTTGGAAGAAATGTAGGTAGAGGTTTTCAAAGTCAATCCTACAACAATACCTACTACAATTATGCTTCACATCAGAAGGAGGATTCAACCTTGATTATGAATGCAGCTTGTGAAAGACAAAGTGAAGATCAAAGAGTCTTCTACATAGACTAAGGGTGTAGCAATCACCTGAGTGGTAACATAGCTTTGATGACTGATTTGGAGAATAAATTAAGTAATCATGTGGTACAAAAAGGTGATAATACAAAGCACAATGTGAATTCAATTGGATCAATGAAGGCCAAGGATGGGAGTACTCTTCTGAGTAAGGTTTTGTATGTTCCTACAATTCCAAAGAATTTGATAAGTGTAGGGAAAATTGTAGAGAAAGGTTATGAAGTAAGGTTCACTAATGATCGAGCTTTTGTGGAAGACCCTAGCAATGGGTATAAACAAATTGTTTGAGGAAAGAAAGAAGGAAGGTTATTCACATTGAAGATTCAAGGCAATGTTGGTCATGCCTTGTTCACTTATGGAGGACATAAGATCTCTGAGTTAGATCTTTGACATAAAAGGCTTGGACATTTCAATGAAAGAGGTATTAAGGATACGGTTAAAAATGGTTCAGTGCTTGGATTTCCTAATGTTGAAGGTCAACATATGACATACAGATGTGAGGCATGTCAATTAGGTAAGGCTCATAAGCAATCATATACTAAGCATGGTTTCATGTATTCAGAGAAGCTTGAGCTGGTACACACAGATGTGTGGGGACCATCAAAGGACTTTAGCATTAATGGTTCAAGATATTATGTGATTTATGTTGATGATGCTACCAGGTGGATCAATATATATGTGATCAAAGATAAATCAAAGGTGTTCAATACATTTAAACATTATCATGCATATGCAGAAAGAATTATAGGACAAAAATTGAAGAGATTGAGATCAGATGGAGGGGGAGAGTATTTCTCAAATGAATTCAGTGATTATTTGTCATTGCAAGTACTCTCTTCAACAAAATGGTGTAGCAGAAAGGAGAAA